>MU187841.1:13969-69862 GCA_016904865.1 Pissodes strobi | reverse complement strand
GAGTTAACAGAACAATTGGGCAGTTATATTACAGGCACAGTTGCGATAAAATGTTTATATCTCCAAATAACTAACAATCAATAATGTAATAATAAATAGCTCTATTACTCATTTGATGAAGTGAAAATATAATAATCATTCCATCAGTATAACCTTACCTTAAATGTGCTAACATCAAATATCTTGACATGCCTGTCTAAGCTGCCTGACAACAGCCTCTTACCATCTGAGGCAAGCTTCAAGGAAGTCACCGTTTTATGGTGCTGTGCCAAGGCGCCTCGTAGTTTGCCACCAGCCAAAGCATCCCAAATCTAAAGTTGCAATATATATTTGTGAAGAAAACCGAGAAAAATATATTGTTTTCAGGAAACGTGTGTACAATTTGGTATTTATAAATTGTACAAATAGATGACATTACAATAGAAAGAATTTACATTAACTTCTGACACTTATTGTCAACTAGAGAGGTGTCAAGTGGATCCAAATTGCATTGCTGTTTTATTATAATTAAAATTCTTATTAATGCTGAAAATTTGTCTTTGACTATTTTTGAATGTAGAACAATTTTTATAATTATAATGTATTATGGACAACTTTGCCTACAACAGAATGCTGCTTAAAGTATTTGAATATATACGTATTCTTAATTAACATGTGTGACGTTTTATTCTGAGAGCAATTTCGATTGCACAATTGAGAAATCTAAAGTACTAGTAAGCTCGATCCTAAAAAAAAAATACATTAAAGAATACTGAGATTCTAAAATAGTTTCGCGTGTGGAAATCAATATTCAACACAAACACTCTCTCTACATGTTTAGGGTGGTGGATTTCAATGTTGACATGAAATTTTCAATGTTATTACATACCTTGATATCTGTGCCTCCGGCGCTTAAAAACATGCCTCCGTTAGGCATAAATAACAGAGATTCTACAGGGCTCTTATGATCCATTGTCATGACTTCTTTGCTAGTTCGTGTATCCCACATCTTAACTATACTGTCATAACCGCCTGACAATACAATATTAGGAACATCTGGACTAACTATGCCTGCTCTTAAAATTAAAAACAATATTTAGGACAAATATTTAGGCTGATAAACAAGGACATGTAAATACTGTTGGGCGAGCTGCTGAGCAACTGCTTGAAAAAGTAGATTTTTTTTGTACTTTTGCCAAAGTATATTGGAATTAGAAGTTATTTAAGTATATTCCAAATATATATACTTAAAAGGATGACAATTGATAATTGTATTATACATAAAGGAAAAACTAATCTGTAGTTACCTTATGTAATCGCTGTGCCCTTCAAATGTATGCAGGGTGTTTTCAGTAGGAATGTCCCACACTTTTACACTCTTATCATCTGAAAATGACACTATCTGTGGTTCTCTATTTACAAATGCAACCCTGTGTACTGGAGCTGAATGACCTTTAAACAATCTAAAATAATAAGAAACATACCTGTATGCTGTATGTTACATTCATTTTCCTACTTCATTTTCTGTGATGTGCAAGTTAATAAAAAAAAATAAACATTAAAAAACAAATGCAAATTGTTCTAGTCCATATCTTCATAGTAAAAGAAATAGTTGAAAAGTGCAACAATTATTATTCCACGTTACATTTGGGTTGAGATGAACTGTTAGAAAGCTGAACCTGAATATGATTAACAATTATTCAATGGTGTTTTCATAGTTCCCAAAAAACAATTCTTCCCTTCATTGTTTATGTTAAAATCTCAAAACCTGATGATACCAGCAGATAAACTTTTAATGTAAATCTCATGGTAAATCTACTTATACAAACTTCTAGCATACAAAAAAATCAATAATGTATAATAGTAGAAAACTATTTAGTCATCTGCCTTTCACAGGTTACCAATGGAAAAAGTTTTAGGCCACAAGGTAAACAAATAATAGTTTTTTTTACTACTAACATGATAAATCACCATTATTTACTCCAGTCCTCAAATGAGAAGTAACATTTCTCACTCTAGGTAAATAATAATATTAAAAAAAGCCTAGGTCAATAATGAAACATTTAAGTTTCAACTTGTTAGTTTGACAACTAGTTCAAAATCTAATCAATTCAAATAATGATAAGGATTGTATCAGTGCTATTAGTAAAAAAAATTATATACAGTATGACTCACTTTTCATGAGGCCCCATAGTATTCTTATTAATAATGCGATTTTGTCAAAATTTAGATGGAAAGAAGGTACTTTGTATGTATGGAGCTGTCAGGAGATTATTAAATTAATTCTGTCAGTTAGACAACTGAACTTCCAGGCTACCTGATATTTCGAACTATTTGAAAAATAAGTAGAAAATGACTAATACAAAAATCAAATCGAATCAAATATCGCAATATATCAGTGTTAGTAGTAAAAAAAATTCTATATATACCTCGGTTGAGAAGGCCATTATTAACCTCGCACATTATATTCTTCGGCGCTACGCGCCTCAGGATAAATAAATAAATAATCATCTTTATTTCAAAATTATGTTAAGAAAACACTGTAGGATACAATCCACAAATATCCCCCAACACAAACGAAATAGCGTTAAAATAGTAACAATTTTCAGCTATTAATATCCCTTAGGTTCTGAAAGAAATCATTGATTCTATATGGCTCCAGGAAAATTAGCAAATGCTTAACTGACTTTTTAAATAGTTTCTGGCTTGACATACTTTTTATGTTGTTGGGCAAATGGTTAAAGAATCTACGGCACATATAATAAGGATTCCCTTCAGATAGCGTTAGTCTATGAATTGGATAGTCAATATTTAAGGTTCTAGTGTTATGTGAATGATATGTTTGCACTTCAAAAAGTGCTCGGTATTTAAAAAAGAACATCAGTGACTCATATATATATATATATATAAAGCATACACTGTCATGCTACCCTCACTCTTGAAAATGCCTCTGCAGCTTTCTCTAAATTGCATTTTTTTAATTAATCTTAATACACGTTTTTGAACTACAAACACTTTTTCAACTAAAGCATTTTTTCCCCAAAATATTATGCCATACTTAGTCACAGATTCAAAGTTAGCAAAATACATTATTTTTTGTGATTTTTCATTTAGATCTACCAGCCACTCTTAATCCATAACATACAGAGTTTAACTTGGCTATTAATTTAATGACATGGTCGGACCAAGCCAAAAATTCGTCCACAGAGACCCCTAACATTTTTATATTTTCAACAATATCTAGTTGCTCATTATCTAGCAATATGTGGGGAGATATTTCTATTCGACACTGCTTTGTTCTAAACACAATAACATTGGTTTTGTCTTTATTTAAAACCAGTTTATTTGAGCTAAACCAATCACTTGCTTTAGTTATTAGATCTCCACCTTTATTGACAAGAGTCTTTATATTATTGCAACCTACAATCATGTGCGTATCATCAGCGTAACAGGTTATTTGATTTTTTGTATGATTCCCTATTGAGTACAAATCATTTACAAATATTATAAACAAAATAGGACCAGCAATACTCCCCTGAGCAATGCCTAATTTGTTTTCTTCAATGTCAAACACATACGTACGACCATTCTTAATTATTTTGACACATTGTCTTCTTTCAGATAAGTAAGACTCAAACCACCTCAGTGTGCTCCCTCTCACACCATACAATTCCAATTTTTTATTCAACAGCTCCTTGTCAATACAATCATAGGCTTACTTATTCCCCTGTATATAACCCTTATTATCATAAAAATATCAATATGATTGAAAGGATCCAAAGACGATTTTTAAGAGTAATAAATTTTAAGCTAAAAATACCCATAGAGGAATTAGATTACAATCTCTTACAAAAGCCCCCTGGGATTGACACTCTTGAAGATCGACGCTCCCTTTTGGATTTAAAAATATTTTTTAAGCTTTTGACTGGTGATATAGACTGCCCAAGTTTGCTAAATCAAGTTTCAATTTTGGTATCACAGAGACATACAAGACATAATGACTTGCTCTTTGTCAATCATCACAGAACCAATTATGGCCAAAGTGCGCCTTTAAATAGAATGGCAAGACTTTTAAATAGATTGGATTTAGACATATTCAATGTATCTTTGGACCAATTTAACAAGTTGTCTAGATCAATAATTAAAAATGCCAATGTTTAAAACACATTTCTATCTGTGATATGTGCATTTTGGCCCTACTTCTATTATTGTGTTTGGGCACCATTTTTCTTTTTAATATTAGTTATTTGTTAGGATTTAGTGTTTGATTTGTTTTGGCTGATTGTGATGTTGCGGCCGTCCTTAGTATGTTATGAACTTGACTGTTATAATTTGTTCACTTATTTTGTTTTATTGTTTTATATTGATTGACATTGTTGTTAAAGTGTTCATTTTAGATTTTAGGTTACCCTTAGATTTAGAGAATTAAGATGTAATTTGTAAATGGTAATACCGTATATTCAAATAAATAAATAAATAAATAAATCCAGACAGATTCCCATAGCAAGACCTTGCCCCTCCAAATAATCGACTACTGCCTTGGTAAACTGAAAAATTGCCGTTTGAGTGGATTTACCAGTTGTGTAACCATGTTGATGAGCATTAAGCAAATTGCATTTGTTAAAAAAATCCAGTAATCTCTTACACATTGCCAGTTCAAATAATTTTGAAAAACTTTGCAGTAAGCTTATGGGCCTATAGTTCTCAATCTGCTCTGGATTACCTTTCCTATATAACGGTTTAATTAACGCTAATTTTAACTGATCTGGAAAAGTCGCATTTTTAAATGAGCTGTTGATCAAAAAACACCTTCACACAAGGTACAGCCATTTTAACAATGCACGTCGGTATCATGTCAGTTCCACTGCTAAAGTTATTTTTTAGTTGCTGTGCAATCTCGCATAACTCTGCCGGGGATAGTGGTTTTAAAAACATTGATTCATTATTTGAAATTATATTATGCTGAAATGGTCTAAAACTTATGTTACTAACTATCTCTGGTGCAATGGACAGAAAGTATGCATTGAAACGACCAGTCACCCAATTTGGATCTCCATCTATGCCACTATCAGGCTTTTTATTATTTTTTCCTAAAATTTCATTGCAAATTGCCCACATACATTTTGTTTTGTTATCCGAAAGCCTAATTTTATTGTCATATATCTCTGCTCGTACTGCTCTCAGTAAATTATCATACTCCTTTTTCACAACCCTATACTGATTCTTAAACCTAACATCTCGTTTGGATAGTGTGAGCAAAATATCTAGACTGTTTTTACATTCTCTGACTTGGTCGTTATCCTTGTACACTCTCTTTCTGTTGCTGTTGTCTACCAGCCTACAAGGAAAGCACTGGTTAAAAAGACGCACTATTATGCTCATAAATGTGTTCCATTGCCCTGTTTACATCCGACCTGTTTTCCGCATAAACTTCAGCCCAGTCTTGATCTTTTAAACATTGCATAAATATAGTTTTATTTTCTTCCGAAAAAATTCGTTGCCGTTCTAACCCATCTTTATCTGGCTTTTGTACCCATAGAAAAAGCTGTTGCGCAGTATGATCAGATATAAAGGCATCGAAAACTGAGACATTAACAAAATTACTATTAACCAAAGATATTATCAATAGAACTTGATGCATTATTAGTAATTGTGGTATTTACAAAGACTTTAGGCTGCATATTAAATGATGACATTGAAGAAAATAAACTTGTTTTATTATCATTATTCTTAATCATTTCTATATTAAAATCACCAGCGATCACAATGATTTTATTCTCTTTAAAGATATCTGTGAGAACCTTATCAATGAAATCAAAAAATAAATCAACATTACCCAGAGGAGGTCTATAAATTGACAGTACTATCATTCGGGTCCCTCCAAAATTACATTCAACACCTGAACATTCCACAACATTCTTAACCGATAGCTTATTAATCTTTGATTTTGTTTTGAAACTAACACTCACATACACAGCACTTCCCCCGTGCTCTCCATGCTCACAGCAAAAGGCGGATGCTAAATGAAATTTTTTTAAAGACAGGGATTTCAGTTCACTCTCAGTCTTCCAATGTTCAGTCACACACAAAATTTTACAGATTGAATTGTTCTCTAACATATTATTTACAGTGTCTACAGAGTTCCCTAAGGATTGAACATTTTGGTGGATTATACTAACTAATACTTTACTGCTACTATTATCACTACTTATGCCTTGTTCATGTGTTTTGTCAGCCACTTGCTGAACACAATTCTTTGGCAAGTCTATAAAAAATCGTCATAGTTAGTCTCATTCTTTACCCTGGCTAGTCGTCTCTTGAATAGGGGACATCCCTTGTCTCTGGCAGAATGCCCAAGTTCACTCAACTTAAACTTTGTACAATTGGGGCATTTAAACTCTTGAACACCACAATCCTTTCCACTATGTTCCCCACCGCACTTGTGACAACATTCCTTTTCAGCGCAATATTTGGCCACATGACCAAAACCACAGCATTTGAAACATACTGCTAAATTAAAATGTTCCTGGACATATAACCTGACTAGATCAAAGAAAATTGTACCCCTCTTTAAAAACCACTTTGTAATTGCTGGTCGTGCCTGTAATATCCAGTTTTCTTTTATAGGGTTATGACACTGTTTTTTTGCTATGATCTTAATTTTGTCACTGACACTGTAACCCAGTTCTTCGACTATTTCAAAATTTAACTTTTCCACTTCGTTTAGGAAATCACTATCTGAGAAGCCCCTATTGATTCGTGTCACCATAAAAAATGGCTCATTACTTAGAGATTAGAAGTTATGTTTTCCTTCGTTTGTATTGCAGTTTTTTATTTTTCTTGTTGTTTTTTGTCGAAGCTTTCCACTATAATTGTTCCAGTTTTTGTTTGCTTAACACTTTTAAAGCCTTTTCCTACTTCTTTATCGTTTATTTCATGCTTAAATGTTTGTAACGCTACTCTGGGATCAGTCACATTTGCGACGCGTATAATCGTTTCATGTTTTTTTACAGTCGGTGGTGTTCTCCATTGCTCGGTTCCTCTTTTATCTAAACTATTTATCCGATCATAATTTGTTTTTTTTGATGCAATATTTGCATAACTTGGCTCATATTGTTGTTCTTGATCCATGTTAACATTAAAATTTCTTTCCACGTTTTCCCTGTTGGTCATGGTTACTTGGTTTGTCAGTTTTATATTTTCCATTTCCATTAATCCATAATTTAAAACTATTCTTGTTAATAATTTATGCAAATTTGTTTGTGCTTCCCTCAGCTTAAGCTGTTCATTTTTCAGCAATGTGGTGTCCATTACTTTTGACACCTCATCAATTTTGTCTAGATTCCAAAATACTTCTTCTATTTGTTCCTCTAACAGTCCAATTAACTTTTTATTCTTCTGATCATGCCTGTTATGGTTTTCTACATATAAATAAAAATATATAAAAGTGCTCTGTAAATAATGGCTTACTTCTCAACCTAGGTATATAATATACTAGTAGATGATAGGTTTTAGGGCATAATTATTAAAACGTTTGTAATTTTTACAACCTTCTTTTTCATATTTTATTATTATTGACAATTTTTTTTAATTGTTTATGCTGAATTGTGTAATTCTCAACAGAATGCCTACCTGTCTTGGGTGCCCAATTTTGGTATCATTATCCAATGTGTATTTGTCTCTTTTTAGAAACTATTTTTATCTAGGTACGTGTTTATGCAAGTATGCATTTTGTACTTCTGCATTTGTTTACCGAATAACCTTTTTAACAAGATATTTTATCCATTAGACATTAAAGCATACTTTGATATGGTGAATTAGGTATACCTATATCATAATTGAATCAATATTTAGTAATATGTACCTACATATTACCTACTTTTATATTTCAATTTTTAGACATTTACTTTGATTGCCATTAAGTTTTAATTTGATTTGTCATTAAGTTTTAAGTCTTATTTAGATAGTTGAGAGTTACTTATCTCTTACTCGTAACTACTTACTTCCTTGTGTTTGTAAGAGTAATCTTGAATAATTAAATTCTTTATTTGAACATAATCCTCAACCCATAATTTTTCATAATTGTGGAAAAAGACCAAAAAAACTTTGGGAACTGTAAGTAAGCTTGATATCAAAGATTTTCATGTTTTTAAGGGTTAACTAAGGGTTGTAACTCACCTTAACATACTTTTTGTAGACAAATCAAATAGCTTAACATTTTTCTCTTCGCCTCCTGCCAGTATGAGCGTACCGTCGCTTCTGAACACTGCCCCATAAGCATTTTCTCGGAACCTAGATAAGTTTTTTGTAACTAGTTTGGTAATAGGATTGTAGACTTGGACTCTGACTGAGCATGTCACAGCAAAATAATGAGGCTCTTTAGGGGAAAAATCTATGTAATCTATGGGGCCAAACTCTTTGACTAGGACAGGTTGCTACAATATGAGAAGTCGGTTTGTATAATTCACAAAACTATTCGCAAAACTTTAGTATTGCTTACTTACGCTTAATTGTTTCCAATATATAAAATCGGGTGTAACTTCTGGACCTTTTTTCTCATATATCTTTGTATTTAACCGCTTAAAATTCGACATTGTAATAAGATATTTGAAAAATAAATATTAAACATTACATTCTCATGAATACAGGATACAGGTTATGTATGTTTACGATATGTCACTTCTCACGTGCGTCTAGGGATGTGCGATATGATCCGAAAAGACAAAAACGTCGACGGGACCGGGTCACAGGACTTCAGAGTTGTTTTACATTTCATTTTCACTCCGGGGCGCAACCAAACAAAACTAACCCAAGGCATTCCCAAAATCATGAAGAAACTTTTTTTTACATACCTAACTTAAAAAAAAAGCTGTTTTGCCACTGGAATCAATCCCCAGAAACACAGCATCCAATCACTGAGCTATGATAATACCACTTGTAAGCAGTTCGCTGGACCATAAAGATATGGTGCTTGTCAACAATGTAATGTGCGCGCAACCCTGAAGGCCTGTGACTAGGGTCTCGGTAACGTCTACTTCCGAAAAAGGTCTACAGTGAAGGGTAGAGAGAGATCATCGATGCCGAAGCAGCCGAGCCCGCCGGTTTAGAGATATGCAGTCCGTTTATTATTGGTCGAAGCAATTGGATGTTATTATGGTTAAAATATGCACAAGAAGAAGGGGGAATCTTTGTGGTAATATGTTTTGAATGGTGGGCAATGGAATATATTCGCGGAAATTCGTGCAAGCTGCTGTATATCCACTATAATACAGCTCTTAAAATATTTCACTTCACACATGGCCCTCCGCTCGCTACGGAGGCTCAACAAACGGGAACTAACCAAAATTAACCCAAGGCAAGTCCAAAATCAGGAAAAAAAAATAAGAAATGCAATATATCAATCCAATCTAACATATTTTTCAACACCGATTCACACAAACAATTATTTACAGGTAGTATTTGTACTTACATCCGATCGGGGAGCAGCAGTAAGATGCAAGTCAATCATCGCGAAGTCAACTGACATATTCCAAGCCCCGCCCAATTGTTTCGACCAATAATTGTAAACGGAATGCATCTTGGAAACTAGCCGCTAATGACACAGAATAAGAAACAATCAGAATACCGACAGGTAGAGAGGGATCGATGCTTTGGAAGAAAGTGGAAGAACGTATTGCACTTCCGATTCGACTTCGGTCGAATGTAGACGCGTTCGGTGACGGCTCTTTGACCGCCATTGGCACAGGCCATTGAGCGACACGTGGCAAACGTTTATAGTGACTTTTTCTCCTCGAGGTAGAACCGGACGTCATAGCCAGCCTAGCTTTGCCAGATGAAATACTGTGCCTTTCATAGTTTTATAGCCAGAAGAAATTCCCATTCACGCTGGTACCCAGGCCGGGAGGGGCCGGATGTCCCTGTGGGAACATTTCTGTCTGTGCAATTCAGTAGCTTTATATTGACAAAGCTCGGGAATCACCAGGGGCACAGGCCCGCTTACTGGAGGTTCCCACCGAATACAAGGCTCTTCAAACTGGACTAACGTGTAACGGAAGTAGAAGGGTAGCTCTACCTCTCCCTAAGCGCCGGAAGAAAGGTGCGCTGGCAAATTGCCTCGTAGCAGTGCCATCCATCCCCCGAAAGGGGGTCATCAGATAAGATAAGATAAGAACGTATTGGCACAAATCCATGGCACAGGCGGTCGAGGTCATAGCGGCCGGTGTCGGACCTCTCTTTCTGTTCTCATGGAGAGCGTCTAGTCGGTGCCGTACGTTTAACCGGTGCCATGCGTCTAGTCGGTTTCTCGCAGAATTGATCCTAGTACAATATCAATCTATTGACTTGAAGTTAGTCGCAGTAGGATAACTAATGCGCCTGACCAATAATGACTTCTTTACTATTTACAGGATTTGTTTACTATTTTAGAATGCCTAATATATCACTTTACGCATGGCTCTCCGCTCGCTACCGGGGCGCAACCAACAAAATCTAACCGAAGTTAATCGAAGGCATGCCTTAAGCTGCATTTACATTCAATTTGAAGTCCAAGTCAAAGTGCAATTCGCAAATATGTCATTTACATTGAACGAACATTTAGGTTACGTAATTATACATATGGAATGTTTTATTTTGTGTGTTGTAAATTGCCAGATAGTTACAAATCATTTTTAAGAACAATTCCTCGTTGAAATAGTTTTTTTCAATTACAGTGCCTTCAAAAAAATCATTTCCATCAAAGTGAGGGCCCTTCGAAGTCCATTTTACATGTGACCGAATTGTTTGATACAAATTTTAACTTATTCTATCACAAAATTGAAATTTACCTAATCCATAGATAAATTAGATCTAACCTAAACAAAGCAACATTAAGAATATTAAGATAAACAAAAATAATCTAACCTACAAATTTATTTTCTGCTTGCGTTTGGCAAGCAGCTTAACAAAATTCAAAGTTCACTTCAAAGTCAACTTCGAATTTTGTCCAATGTAAATGCTACGTGCTGTCACCATATGACAAGCAGGCAAATTTCAACTTGAATTTGACTTCAAATTGAATGTAAATGTAGCTTAAAATGTAGAAAAATAACGTTTTACAAACATAACCTTACAAAAATAAAAGAAAACATCGACGGGAATCAAAACTGGGCCGCCGTATAATAGATCCAGCATCTAACCATTGAACCACCAGAGCACTTGACAGCAATTCATTGCGCCGTAAAGACATCGGTAAACTGAGGGCCATACGGTATTGGTCTGGCTGATTAGTTGCTATATACGCGGCTATCTCTAAATATCTTATAGCAGTTTTTCACGTGTACTAAATTCAAAAATTAACTTTATCCAGATATTCTCGTAAATGAGTGTTAATATTTCGTGAGAGTCACTTGCCACACTGTTGACTTCAGTCCAAGAATGTGACTGGTTTTTAATTTTTGTCTTGATTTCAGCCATGCCTTGGGTTAATTTTAATTACTCTCTGTTCATTTTGCACACGGAACGAGAAAAGTGAGGATCAGACCATACATGATTTTTCAATATAGACCCTTGTGATATTTCATGAAATTAATTTATGACGCCAGCAGCCAAATATAGATATTCGATCTAAAACAATAATATTTGCCCTATTCCCTTCCTGCTCGTCGTGATAGCAAGTCGTGCTTAAAAACTTCGCTCCGAAAACAAACACGTGTGCCCAGTGAACTCCCCGACGCGACGCTGCGACAGCAGATGTAATGCTTAGCATTGCATCTGCAATTTTTAAGGAAAAATCGTTTGGGACTAGTCCCAAAACAATAAAATCGATTAGCCGTTAGCCCTCCCAAGCTTCTAAGTGGCGACCGGTCGTACTTCGAGTGCATGCACCTCGCCACGAAAGAAGCAAAAAGTGAAAGCACCAACAGCGAAATGGATAGCGGCAGCAGCAAAGCGAAAGAAAATAGCCAAGCGGCAAAGGAGGAAAGAAGAGAACAACAACGCAGAAATAGCGATCCTAGGCAGGAACAAGTACACGTAAGTGCCCAAATACACAAAACACACACAAATATAAACACTACACTAATTTCTAAAGCTAACTTTGAACCAGCCAAACAATTGGCCAAACAAAACATAAAAGACGAACAATTCGAGAAATTACAGACGTACGTACGTAAACTCGAAACGCATAATCAAAATTTAAAGAACGAAAACGACCAACTTACGGAAAAAGTAGCTCAACTTAAATTAGACTTAGACAAAGCTAACAAAACATACAAACCAAGACGTATTAATGAACACACTGACGGAAATAAAACAAAATCGGACAAATACAAACACACTCTCTCACGCAAATCAAACAACCCCCACAGAGCAATAAATGGACACGATTTCTGACTCCGAACAGCCACCGTCTAATAAAAGAGAGTTCCCACCTCTCAAACGGCCTAGGGCACTGAGCCCCCCAATAACCCAAAACCCAAGCCCTAGGCCAAATATACTAAAAACGACGAATGTGGCCACATATGAGTCAATCACCAAGTATCTGGGATCGCCAAGGGCTACTCCCCCCAAGAAATGTTCTGGCTCAAAACCGGATCAAGGAGAAACATCTCAGCAGAGATGTTAAAAGTTCTAGTCCCGCAAATAGACAGCAACATCCTCAATGAAACCCGGATCAACTACATGCCAGTACTAGTCGAGGTTCAGAGATGCAGCAAGCACCGTGTGCACAATCAGTGCCACAGGTGCCAACAATTTGACCACTCAGTCACGAATTGCCACGCAGTCCCAGAATGCCATAAATGCGCGAGCAACCGTCACTACAGGGACTGCAAAAAGCCCATGAATACCCCGCCAAAGTGTTGCAACTATGGAGGGGAATACCCGGCAAGCTACTCAACTTGCCCGAAAAACCCTAACAACAAACAAAAACGACCCATCACACAAACACGACCAGTGAACACGAACATCAGTTAGGCCCAAGTGGCAAGACCAATCACCCAAAACACCACACAAAACCCAAGCACTAACAAAAACACTAAAAATTACACTAACGCGTCTGTCTGTGTAACATGAATACTAAACTCGGACGGCACCCTGTTCTTAATGGCTCGGTACGGGCTCGCCTCGTGTCATCCTCGGTCTAGCATGAATAGACCTAAATTCGTCCTATGCTATGGCTATCGCCCTAAAAAGACCGGAAATTTCGGATTTTTATACAATTTTGCCATTCAAATTCGTTTTTAAACGGATTTTAGACGATAAAACATCATATTTTAAATTAAACGAACTGTCAAAAGTATTATTCAGATGCCCAGACGTTTAAAACTATATTTAGTCATGGTCCTCTTCTAAAATGTTCACTTGACTGTCCAAAATCAAAGGATGCCGCCGCAAGATGAGTAGCTAGTTATTGAATAAGCTGAGGTAATATGTTAAAAATTACGGTCATCTGCAAATTTCAGAATAAGTATAGAGAATTAACTTTAAAAAATGCGGCTGTAGAAAAAGTTCTGTGTGTTTTTCGAGCGCCAAATAAGATTGCCGTTTACGAAAGATTACCGCACTCCGCTACGCGTCGCGCGAGAAGGAATGTTACTTCCTCAAGCGGCAATTCGTTACATTACGCTCTAAAAACGCAAGTAACTATTTTACGTACTATATGGTATCTCTAGATCGTTGTTATGAACCGATATTTCACATTCGGCATGATTCGGCAATGTCGAAACTTTTGTCACCGATACTCGATCTCTTGTATCGATACATTCCAACGTCCACTTCCACAAGCCACAAAGTATCGAATGTGCAAAGTATCGAAAATCCCGAGCGGACCCGAAGCTTTCGACAAAATGATTCTTTATTATTTTCTTGATTTTGGGCATGTCTTCGGTTAGATTGGGTTAGCACCTGGTTAGTTTCCTTTTCTTAAGCCCCCGTAGCCAGCGAATCGAGCGGAGGGCCATACGAAAAGTGAAATAACGTTTTCGGAACTTTGCGCATGCGATACCATGCTCCCATCTTCCACCCACTGTACTGAGAATACCGTTTATTTCTCGTTACTCTCGGTCGTATTCGACGACCTTCGGAAGGCGTGGAATTTACACATATCTTTACGATCTAACGAAGTGCCTTGAAGCTCCCTCGATTTTCCAGTGGTTAGATGCTAGGTCCGTAAACCGGCGACACGGATTCGACTCCCGTCGGTGGCAACACGTGTTTTCATTATATATTTTTAAGTTATGCGTGTAAAAAGTTTTTTTCTTCATTTTGGGTATGCCTTGGGTTAGTTTTGGTTACTTCTTGTAGATTGAGCCCCAGGAGCGAGCAAAGCGAGAGGAGGGCCATGCGTGAAGTGTAATATAAGACATTCTAAAATAGTAACCAAACGCGTAAGCTCCGGAGATTGCCGAGAACAGCCGAGAGTAACGAGAAATAAACGGTATCCTACTGTACTGTCTGTATTAGGAGCGTTTTAAGATAATTTACAGTCATACGGCACTATGCTATACTAGACACTTCTGATTGGTAGATTAACGCCACTTTTCTGTTATCTACGGTCCAGTCAGTTTATTCCACCAGGTCTAGATAGTCTAGTGGTCAGACTCTGCGTTTGGAATTTGAACGTCCCGCGTTCAATTTCCGTCGGGGGCAAGAAATGTTTTCTTTATTTTTTTTAAGGTTATGTTTGTTTCTTTTTGTAAATTTGCGTTAGTTTCAGTTAGTATTGTTAGCGCCCCAGAGCGAGCGAAGCGAGTGGAGGAGCATGCGTGAAGAGTGCTGTAAGACTTCAAAGGATAGTATGTGTTATTGGAATCAATTATGAAAATATGAAACGATGAACCATAAACCATACATTGCTTCACGTGTAATATATGCAACCGGCATTGATTTAATATTTTAGAATATTTAATATTTCACTTCAAGCATGGCGCTCCGCTCCCTTCCCTCGTTCCGGGGTCAACCATACAAAAGTAACTCAGACTAACCCAAATTTGTATCATGGAAAGCTTCGCGTGTATTATTTACGGTCCAATGAATTGGTTTCAGTAGATCTGGTGACGCAGTGGTTAGACGCTGTGTTTGTGAGCAGCCCGGGTTCAATTCCCGTCAGAGGCGAGATTTTTTTAAAGGTTAGTTTATGTTTGTTTTTTCAAATTTGGGTTAGTGTTGTTTAGTTGCGCCTCGGAGCCAGCGGAGGGCTATAAAATATTAGACTTTCTAAAATAGTAAACAAACGTTCAATGCCTGTACACACTACACGTGAAACAGCGAAACTTACATAAATCATCATTTCTTCGTCAATTCTATTCTTTATAGTTTAAAAACTAGTATTTTTTCAAATTATATTTTAGAATTTTGTTAAAAAATGCGCCTAGATATAACTGACAAAATAATAAACAAGTTAAGGTTGAGTAAAGGTAACCCATCATAGCACCAAAAGCCCTACGTATTCAATCTTTAAATATACGTCTGTGGAAAAGATCCATTAATTTGTAATATGTTTGGTCAGCTCCTGTTCGATTCCCGTCGATGTTTTTTTTTTTTAAGAATATATTTGTAGAATAATTTTCATTTTGGGCATGCCTTGGGTTAGTTTTTCTTGGTTGCGCCCCCGTAGCGAGCGCATGAAGTGAGATATTAGACACTCTAAAATAGTAAACAAACGTTTCGATTCTGATTGGCTGTGTGCGTTTGCATATTAGGGTATGCTTTAAGCCTTTAAAGAGCATGCTGCCTGCTACACTTAAATCGGAGGGCACACACCAAGTGGACAATGCTGCTGAAATCTGTGAGTGTAAGTAAATGAACAGTACTTGTAGCTTGTGATATATTATATTATACTAACATGATAAATCAATAACACAACATCATCCCGGTCAAAAAATATTCTACTACGACGAATATTCTTTGTCCCGATGCATAAAATAAAAACTGTTATTTCATATTATGGTCCCATTTACAATCTATTGCCATAATCCGTTCAATAGTTCTAAAAAGAAACTAAAATAATATTTTACAACTAAATATTTTATTTAGCGCAGAAATTTGTTGACAATAATTTCTTAGGTGTGTAAAAATGTATTCTTAGTATATAAAATTGTTTACAATTGGTGGTATGATTTGTTGAGGTTGACCTGTGTAAACTTTTACAAGTAATGCATTGTATTTTAAAATAGGTTGAAAAAATGTGTTCTAGTTCTTTTTTACACCGTTTTCCAATTTTTTGTAAATATAGTGCGCTCGATACATGGTCTAAATGTATTTTCAATTCCTTTTTCATTGTTGAAGATAAGTTATATTATGTCACATTACGACTTGGTACTCAAACTGAGGTAACTTGTAACTCCTGGGTTTCGTCGCTTTCATTAATTGTTTCAGGAAGGTCTTCGCTTTGGTAAAAACTCCAATTATTTTTAGATTTTTCAAAAGGAATAGGTCCTGATGGTTTTTTGTACCACATGTATGGTTCATCAATATCTTTCAAATTCTTCATCTCATTATTAGGACAAGGAGGGCTAGTAAACGGAGGAAACATTTCATCACTTATGAGTTCAGGAAAATCATTGGAGCAGCTTGCAATTTCATGATGCTTTAGTAATTTGCTGTCTGAAAATTATAATACTGTCTAAAAAACTAAACTAAAAAATGTGCAGTGTGCTGCAACACGACGCCCTGGATTAGCAATAAATGTACCCCTTTTCGACGATTTATCCTATTATTTGTTTAAAAATAAGCTGAAATCTAATGTTCGAATATCGGGAAAAGCACCCTCAAATTTTGAAGCCCCTAGCAGGCTTATGTGCGAAAACCGTTCGTAATTCGTTCTTGAAAGTAAAGAAAAGCCGTGTTCGTTTTGGTCAACTTTTTCCTCAATTTGCTCTGAAAATTTGACAGTTACGAGTTCTGTGTATTTAAAAGGAAAATCCAAGTCACGTGCCTGTCAAAATGTTAGAGCAAATCGAGAAAAAAGATGACAAAAACGAACGCGGCTAAAGACTACCATTATCCCATTATAATGAATATTTTCACGTTACATTTTCCCCTCCTATATTATAAGCCGTGTCTTGCCAACCACTGATAAAAAATTAACAAAATATGGTTAGAAGATATTGGGTTCCTCGATAAAAGCAATACTCTGAAAATACATCCCATGAATGTCATTTTCAAAGTTTTTGGGGTGCAAAATCCGGTCGGCCGGACGTCGCCGCGCCATTGTGAATTTTGCATACCAATCGCTAATAACGTAAATCCGTTAACTGTTTAGAAAAACCTATTGATTCGTTGTTAGCTGAAAATCTAGGAATATTAGAATCGTGGCTTTCCCAAAATTTGACCACGAAAGGCTACGTTTTAAACAATAATTTTAAAAAATTGCTTCTTGGGAACCCCATGGACAGGTCATTATTTTTATTGGTACCTTGCGTATCATAATTATTTTCTTCATCTTCTATTTGTTTTAAATTCACTGCTCGTGTGCTGTCGAATTTGCTCCAGTCTGTTTCATAAGAGTCTATATACTCGTTATACGACACCATTGATTCGAATTTGTGGCCCCATAGAACCTCATTAGCCAGGTAGCTGGATTTTGCTTCAATAGTAACACCTAGAAATTCAGAGAACACGTCTACAATCAATATAAAAGCCATTTTGATATGTTTAAATTCGACACTAGGTTATTTTACTGAAAACAATTTGATCTAATGGACCTTTTTTCGAAAATGAAATTTCACAAGAAAAAGATTTTCAGAAGTATTTTCCTTGAAAGTTGGATGGATTGTTCCACCGCTGCTTAGGGGTTATAGTGACGACGATCAAAATAAAAGAAAATTTGGTCGGGCCGAGCGTTCTTCTTCCAAAAAGTGGACTTATACTACTTCTACTAAATGGAGACAATGGGAGAAATTGGGATGAGGCAAAAAAACAAACCATTATATGGATGAAAGAGCTCAGATAGATAATGTTAAAGAAGCCGTACAAAAGAATGTGAGAAAGATGACCAGAGGAAAATAAAAATCGCCGATAAAAGAAATGAAAGATGACAAAACATGGTTTTCTATTCATAGATGTACCAGTAATGTTACAAATGTGAACAATAAGGACAACACAAAAAATACGGCACAAACGAACAGAAATGTTACTTGCGCAATAAAAAGTTGAGACCATAAATTGCCCCGAATACACCGTGGCTACAGGAACAGAGGAATGAGAACATGGTAAGACTAATAGAACATGTTATGAAGGTCATAAAAGGCAGAGAGAGGAAGTGAATCAATAGACCTAATATACAAAAAGATGGAAGACGATAATATGGATAATACATTGAATGTGGCGGAAGTGACGGATTTACATGGATAGAATTTTAAGAAGCATTCATTTTTGGATGCTATATATTTTCAAACGTGGACATACAAACATTCACAAACCTCCTGGCATCAATGCGAACAGATATGAAAGGACAAACTAAATCATTAGTTATTGTACCCGTGGAGCTCCAAGATAGAAGACAACCGAGGGCAAATACTATTGGAATGGCTAGCTGAAGAAGATTTCATAATAGTCATCCATCGGAGAGTGCCGATCTTTGCAAGGTGAGACAGTAAGTCTCACATACACATAACGTTCTATACCAAGAATATTAGTAAATTATCGCCAACTGAAAAGTCTTTGAACGAGAACACTAAGCTATCATCAACGTATAATCTCCGAAATAAGGGAAAAGGGCAAGAGTCAACAAACCGCCATTCAATAAAGAAAGTATTGGAGACCCTAAACCGGGCGCTGGTGGAAGAAATGTTCTCAAAGAATGGAAAGTTGTAAAGCTGGTACTTATAGAGAAAGTAAAACAAGATCAAAATAATAAAACTTACAGACCCATTTGCTAGGTGATCGCCAAATGGAACTGTTTGCGAAGTGGGCCGAACCATTACGGTAGGGTGTTATAAGTGCCTCAAAACCAGTGGGATAAGGGATACAAAATCCTCATGGATAAGCTGAAACAGAGCCCTACACTACTCAGCTTTGATAATAAACAGCAGATGAAAGTGGCAGAAGAACGGTTTCCTAAGCAGCCAGTAAGCAAGTGGGCGGAATACCGGTTGAAGGTGGCTTTATGTAGGGAAAAATGGAAATGACATGTTCAGTGCCTTAAAAGTCTATTCTAGATCCAATGCTGTGGAACATCTACTAAAAGGCTAAACGAAACTAATGGATGCGGCAAATGACATATGGAAATATGCAAATGGTATAACACGTTAGAATAGCAGCAAAAAATGCAAGCAGAGTGATTGGAATCATCAGTTGACTGCTACCAAACATAAGAGGTTCCCGAGATATTTTCCTCTCTGACTGATACTGATACTTTTTACCGAAATACAATCCATAATTCTTTACGGTGGAGTTATATGGAAAAGAGGTATGAAAAGAAAAAGATATAGAAACATTCTGCTAAGTGGGCAAAGAAAAGCTGTAACTGCCAGTGCTACAGGATCATTACAATAAAGGCTCTGTTAGTCATGGCTAGGACACCATTAATGCACTGACTGGTAGAAGAGAAATGCGACATACTGAAGGATACTGACAAAAAAGATGCAAGTGATCTGACCCTGTAAAAGTGACAACAAAAGTGACAAGAATACACAAACAGGGGCCTGTGGAACAAAATGCTCACTCCCAACCTAGAGCCATGGATGGACAGGTAACTTAAAGGTGCGTACAGACCTGACGCGACGCGCGCGCGACACGCACGCGACAGTCCAAAATTCCTAAGTGTGGACGGGGCGCGCGCGCGGCCCTAGCGCCGCCTGTTCGAGGCGCGTCGCTATCCGTCTGCTGTCGGTTTTTCGACGGCAGATCAAAGAAAGAGCGAGGCGCAGTGTGGACGGGTAGTAGTAGGAGCGTAGCAATCGCGCGAGAATCAATGAAGAAGTGCAATAGAACTTAGTCGCGTGGCGCACGCGTCTCTCTACATGGCTCACAGCAGGCGCGCGAGAAAACCGTGCGCGTCGCGTTCGCGTAGCAGGCGCGCGGTCGGCGCGTCGCGTGCGTGTCGCGCGCGCGTCTCATCAGGTCTGTACGCACCTTACCACTTCACGCAGTTTATCCGTGGACACAGATGCTTCCAGTCTTACAGACAAGTGATATAACAAAGTGGAAAGCGATGTGTTGCGATATGATAGTTACCATAGAGCATACGTTCCTTGAATGCCCCAGGTGGAATGCAGATAGAATAACGTTAGAAAACATCATATGTTAGAAAACATCATATGATAGATGACCCGATCAAAAATATAATAGAAAAGATGCTTGAAATATTCTTGATCAAACAAAAGGACGTCTGATTAAAAGAAGTACAAGACAGGTAAAAATGGACAAAAAGCATTTTAACAACAATCTAAGTATCCTCTTTAAAATAATATCAGAAGGCAGTTCTAAAGAGGAAAACCACAACGTCCAGAGAGGGAAGGGTTTAGTCAATAGACATGACTCCTAGCAGGGCATAAATCCAAACTCAGCAGGCACATAAGACCACTCGTCTGCAAGTCTTACGAATATTTCTAATCTTATGACTAAAAAACTGCTACTACTACTGCTACTACTAAAATATATGTATTTTAGACCGCAGAAAGCCAAATAGCAACGGGTTCTAATTATGGTATAAAATCACCGAATTGTTAGTGATTTTAAATTAGTTCTTTGTTCTTTTGCACGTATGAATTCATTTTACATAAACTGAATCGGCTTAATATTAATGCTGCTAAAGTTGACTGTCAAACTTGCCTGTACTTTCTACAGTTGCATTTAAAACTACGACGATTTCAATTTTTTGGCTCCTCATTATTTCCGGTACCGTAAAATCGTAAAACGGGGAACCCTCGTCAATTTCGTGATACACGATCAGTGGCCAGAGGAGAAATAGGCTGCTGGAACCTCCATCAGCGCTTAAAGTCAATTCTGAAAAAAAAGGTACGAGCGTTACTATTTTGATTTTGTCTCGTGTTTATCAATGTATTAAAAATTTATGGAACTTTTTAAGTTGAACATTACAACCTGTTTGGTAGTTTTGAAGTACTTCTCCTTCTTGACTCCGTTCAGTTTTGATTAGAATAGCTCGCACAGCAACTCCTGCTAGTCTACTCCTTCGTATATCACCAACTCTGAACATGAAACATAACTTCCCATCTTTGTGGGAAATTACAGCGTTCTTTGAGAACTGAATTGTGTTAGTCGCATGTTTCGAACGGACTAATTTTGCAAAAACTATACCTGAAACCAAATATAGAATGATATTAGGACTGGGATCCTAAACCTAGAATTATATGGCCATTTTATTAAATTTTAATACTCCATTCAATATTCTTCGAAATTTTGAAGAAGTGATACCATATTAATTAGATAGAGAGAACGTTGATATCATCGTCCATCAGTGTTAAATAGTTCATGCGCAGAAGGAGTTTAAAATTAGGTAGGCCGGCTTTTATACAAGACGTTGCGAAGACCGGGTCACAGGGCTTCAGAGTTGTTTTACATTTCACTTTCACTTCACGCATGGCCCTTCGCTCACAAAACTAACCCCTAAAAAAGAAAAAAAAAGCATTGACGGGAATCGAACGCGGGCTACCGCCGCGCCGCCCGTATCACTAACACACCATCCAACCACTGAGCTACGAGACCACTTGCAAGTAATTCGCTGAAGCATAACGATATGGTATGTCAACAATGTAATGCGCGCGCAACTCTGAAGCCCTGTGACAGGGGTCTCGGAAACGTCTACTGGCTTTTATCTGCATCTGGATATTGACTATCTAGCATCTTAAAATAAATATGGTTCTGTTCTTTTGGCTTCTGAATATTTAAATAACCCATTACAATAAAATAAATAATAAATTAATGACAATAAACTAAAACAGCACATCTTACTAATTGCAAAAGAGTCCAGAGTCATGCCTATTAGACACTGACAAACCAAAAGAAAAATTGCTTCTGGACATTCTTCAGTGATGACTCTCAGACCATATCCGGTCGTATGTTGCGTTTCAAGGGAATATAAAAAGGCCGAGTGAAATCCGTGGATGTTCAGTACACACGGCGTCCAGCCTGCAAAAAAATATATAGTTTAGGCTTTTGAGAAGCCACCTGCTATTCCTATTAGATTCATTTTGATAAGAGGAAAGTCATCTACTGGAAGTGTCTTCGAAAATCGGAACTAAAGATACAGGTTTCTCTTTAAGGATACAGAAAATGAGTATTTCGAATAGAATAAATCAGCTTAGACAAAAATTACGCAATTATTGTACACTAACCTCAGCTTCAAAAAGCTTAGCTTGAGTACATTAAATGAAATAACTGCTCTTGAAAATGGAAGGCTATCACATTCAGCATCACCAGCTATGCTGTATGAGCAGCCTAATACGATCCTTTATAGTCATGCGCCTCTATGCTATTTTAGCCGCTTCTGATTGGTGGGTTAACGTCACTTTAGAGTACTGTTAACACTTCACGCATGACGATCCGCTCGCTCCGGGGCGCAACGAGATAAAACTAACTGAAACTAAACCAAATTTACAAAAAGAAAAAACGTAACCTTAAAAAATAAAACAAAACATGTCTTACCCGCGATGGGAATTGAACGCGGGACGTCTACATTCCAAACGCAAAATCTGACCACTAGACTTACTAGACCTGGCGGAACAAATTGGCTGGTCCGTAGATAAACTGTAAGTGACGTTAATCCACCAATTAGAAGTGGGGAAAATAGCATAGTGGTGTATAACTGTGTAGGATCTTAAAATGCGTATGAGCATTTAATAGCCAAACCACCTATACTAGCCTGGAATGAAATATGGAATTTCCAGTGGCAGTATGTTTTTCGGATAAAAAAAAACCTCTTGATATTTATAATTTCGTATTGATAAATTAATTACGCGTCATTCCAGCGTTGTCAAAACTATAAATCTGTGCAAGGGTTTATAGCATTGACAACGTTGGAATGACGCGCAAGTTCACCGCAAGAAAGAGATAGATAGAGTGGAGAGTATTATTGACTGTCTATATGCAGTACGAAGAACTTATCACTCGACGATACTCCGACAGCATCATTACATTCCTTCGCATATTTCACTTTTCGAATGGCCCTCCGCTCGCTACCGCTCGCTCCGGGGGCTCAAGAAAAGGAAACTAACCAGATGCTAACCCAATCTAACCCAAGACATACCCAAAAACAAGAAAAAAACTGTTTAGAAATAAAACCTTAAAAAAAAATTTAAAACACCGACGGGGTTTGAACTCGAATCGCCGAAGTAAAGGCTAATCATGCAAACCTCTAGACCACCAGGGCACATACAAACGATTGGTTGCATCACGAAGACATGACGCGCAGGGGCGCGCGCACGCATGGAATGAAATGATACTGTCACAGCATCCGCGAGTTAACTTATCGGGATAGACATTGCCAGTTGTCCCCCTATAACCTTTTTCTATGGCCAGTTGTCTTATGTTTATTCTGGGACAACAAAATCCGTAAAACGGATTTTGCTGGGACATTATAGCTTATGTTGAATTATGAGTTTCTTTTTTGAGAGTTTAGTATTTATTATTTAAGTATTTATTATATGCCGTGTCACTTTAATATCTAGTTTTTGAGGACATACATTTTGGGATCGGATAAAGATACCGCTACGCTGTTTGAAGAATTTGCTAGAGAATTTAATTCTTGACACGCTAGTAAGATAGGATTTTTTCGTTTCAAACATTTTACTATAGTTAGCCCAGCCGTTGTTGACCCTCGAAACGCATATGCAATTGCATGCGTTTCGAGGGTCAACAACGGCTGGGCGAACTATATCTGCAGGCTGTAAAAGAGAAGTGTTATTTGTAGCAAAAATTTCTAAGTACCGGGTTCCACAAAAAACTTCTTTTTTTTTGTTTATAGAGAAAAACTAATTTCTCATTTTTTTTTTAAATACCGTTTTGTTTGTTATATTTCGATTTTTTTCTAAACTCTCTTAATTTCAGTTTTTTTGTTAGTATAGGAGATATGCCATATATGGAATATGTTCTTAATATGGAATACCCTAAAATTGAACAAGCCAAAAGTGGCAATTCCGCAACAATATCACCAATACATTCTTCCGGCTAGATATGACCGCAGAGTGCAGACAGTAGTTTATAAACCCTTTAACGCACCTGTTGTTACTAGGATAAAGTGTGGCAAGTATAACTGGAACAGCGGAAAGAATGCGAACAAAAAATTGGCGATGTTGTCGAGTAGTTTTTTGAGAATTAATATTTATAGCTATTATTTATATAAACACATAATTTAATATATTCATTATCTCATTGAAAATAAAAAGTAATATCCAAACTGGAACTTTACTATTACTTCAACTTTAATTCATAATCTATTTTACACATTATCAATTTAAATAAATTTGCGACATTTATATCTATTTGCCCGATACATCCGGCAACAGGTGCGTCAAGTTCTCCTCGTCCTCGTGACAAAGTGGATCAAGGCGATTGGCTGCAAGCCATTTTTCCTCTCTTCCCTCCTCAAACGTCGCTGTTCAAAATAAGTTTCCCACACTGTACATTAGTTTGCCAATGCAACACAGCCAGTCAGAATCCAAATACTTTAGTCCGTCGGAAAGCCCGGTCTAGGATGCACAGAAAAAAACCGATGTATAACCAAATGGGACCTTCACCATTTGAAAAAGCATGTTTTTTTACATAGAAAATGAAAATTGACGATTCTCTCCATTGGCCGCGACCAAAGATATGGGCAAAAAACTGAAAAAAATGATTTTTTATTTTTTTTTAGTTTGAACACTCATAACTATTTTTCTAAAGAAGGTAGAACAACAATTTTTTTTAAGTTTTATTCCTCATTCAATTTCCATTCTTTTGGTGTATACTTCATTAAAAAAAAATGTAAAATTATATTAAAAAAACAGTAATATTTTAAAAAGATAACAAATTGCCAATATTTTTTTAAACTCACCTCGCCATAACTTTCTTATGCAAAGCGCTATTTAAATGTTTTTTTTTTCAAAAACTGCGCAATCTAATGCTCTTCATTTTGTCTCGATTAACTTGTGGTATATTCCTAGAAATAAAACCTGTAGCGGCTTTTAAACGTGGGGTCGCGTGCCTCTGCGTCGGGCTGAACGGCTGTTTTTTTCCCATCGCGATCGACCGCTGCTCTTGTTTCACGCACTGCCGCGGTAATGTTTTAAATATAAGTTTTCATTAGTAATTTGCACCATGGAGTGAGGGTACATCGTAAGTCGTTAACTTTCTTCCAAAATATTCTAATACTTTAGAAAAATAATAGATAATTGTGGTATACATATATTATTAATTAATTAAAACAAATTATCGAAAAATGTATCGTCATCAGTATCTCCAGCTTCAGTTTAATTTTCTTCAAGGTCGCGATTAATATTAATGCAGTTCGTTTTGCATTTGCAATATGAGCTACAAAATACCCCTTCTTTTTTACACTGACATTTTAGTGTGTTGCAGATTTTGTCATTGCATAATAAGGAAATAATTTGCCGTATATCTTCTGGAACTGGAGATTGAGGCATCATTTTTAAAATTGTCCTCATTTAAAGTCCAGTCCATCCATATAACAAGGGATAATTTTTTGTTACCTCACGAACATGACTATTGACCCATATAAATGACTGATAATATGACCTAAAATTACACATAATAATAAAATATACGTATATCTATTATGATTTTTTGCTTTATAAATTCACCTAAGTACATCTAGTTTGAAACTATCTTCTGTAGGCGGCAATTCCTGAACTTGTTTTTTCAATCAGATTATTTGCATTTTTATTTTTGTATAAAAAACTTACAAATCTTCTGGCAAACTTTATTCCTTCCAGTTCGGCAAATTTGTGAGTGCCGCAATTTTTATAGTACACTTTCCAAGCATGTTTTTCCTATTTTTAAAAATGAACTGGGCGTATCACATCCTGTCAGGCTGTGAAAACTTGGTAAGCCTTCACATGCCAATTTGCCAATGTTTTTTGAAATGACGTGAATAGGAATATATCGCTTTTGGTTAGTTGTCATATTTGTGTGACCAGTTTCCATAAATATTTCTTTGGCATTACTATTACTTATAGATTTTCGTGAGTAGCATAATAATAAATTAATAGTACTAGAACATCAGCGTCATCACACTTTACGACCAGTTGACCGTTTTTATTGGAGGATACCATGTGGAAAATAATCCTTCTATCAGCTTCCTCGTGATTGCTATAAAAATGTGTTTCTTCCGCAGCGGCATAGTTTGTATTTTCCGGATAGTCACTTTGATTCTTCTTATCTTCTTCTTTCAAAACCGGTGTCGACCGGCGGCGCTCGTTTGTTTAGCTCAGATTTTATATTTCTTGTGCTAATATTATTTCGAATAGCAGATTTTGTGATATTTTGTATCAGCTACAAATAAATCTGCGTAAAACTATAATCTGCCTTGTATTTCAATATCTTCTCTTAAAGTCGCAGCATCAATTTTTTTTTCTAGTTTTAGCATCCGTTCCTGTGCAAATTGCAACTACAGGGTTTCTCTTTAATGTGCCTGATTTACCACAAATCAAACATTTTTTTTTATATATAACTGATCTTTTGGTTTTTGAATACTGCATGAAGACCCATCACTTCTCATCTCGCTATTGGCATTTATAATGTTATTTTTCCTACAAAACGATTGTCTGCAAGAAATATGAAACGAGCATGTAAATCATTCTTTAATTCTAAAATTGTTTTCAAAATATTGTCATTTCTTTCATTCGCACATTTTAAAATTGTTTGAAAGCCAGAAACAGTTAGTTTTTTCACCATTATATTTTCAATACTCTCAGTTTGTAGACAAAATAAACGCGGCTTACGCTTAATTTTTGAAATAGTAGATATTCCAAAATACTTCAACACTGTTTCTCTACAATACAAATATATAGGCATAGATAATATTGCCTTTCAACTAAATAAAATATGACTGTACCTACCAATCGATTCATTTTTTCATTGTCTATCAAAAAAAGTGAGGATTATGTAGATAGGTATATTTTATGATGGCTTTTAAAAAGAAGGCAAACTAACTAGTGCAAACTATATATCCCAACCGACAAACAGGTATCTTATTAAAAACGACTTCACAAGTGACTTAAAAGAAAATTGCAAACTAACTCGAACTAACCCGCAACTGAGCTATCGGTAATTTAAAACCGAGTTGCTTGAGTTTAAAAAAAAATATAAAAAAAAACATGTGCTAATCCGCAATTGTCAAATAATCTATGATAAAAAGCGACATTATTCATTAAGTTAAAAAAATGAAGAGAAACTGAGAACTAACACGCAATCGACAAACCGTTTGGCAACACTGTAATTAATCTGTCAATTATCAACATCAGCCATTGCATATTCCCAGCGACAAAAAGACAAAAAAAAACTTTATCGCAAATATACTAAATTTAAATTAAAATAATTAAATCCTGTGTACCTGGCGAGTACAACGTCAACGATCGCGATGAAAAAAACCGCCGTCTAGCTGCCGCAGAGGCACGCGCTTTGACGTTTAAAAGTCGCTACCGGTTTTATTTTTCAAAATAGACCACATATTAATCGAGACAAAATAAAGTCACGAAATAACGCATATTTTACTTCCGCTCGCTACGGGGGCGCAAACAACAAAAACTAATGAACACTAACCCAAGGCATGCCCAAAATGAACAAAAACAACTTTTTACCAACATAACCTAAAAAAAAATAAGTAAAAACATGTCTTGCCACTAGAATCGGTCCCGGGCCACTGTATCACAAGCACAGGATCTGACCACTGGACCATATAAAAAGGTTATACACTGCACTAAAAGACCTGTGAAAGCAATTCATTGGCCCGAAAGGACATGGGTAATTCTGATTCCGTACTCTGCGCATGTAATAACCCGAAAGCCAAGCTGATTGGCTGTGTGCGTTGGCAAATTAATGTATGCTGTTGTTATTTCGGAGTACCATTTCACCATTTGTTTTCACGCGACATCAAAAATTATTTGTTAGAATGAACCAAGGTATGTCTGATTTGTCTTGTAGATTTGTATAACATAAGTTTAAGTTTCTGGTATTGCAATCTAAGATTAGAGTTTCTTATAAACACGTGAGTTTGAAGTTTGGGGTACAATAAAACCTTATATGGAATAGTACGCTGCTCCAATTTTGGAATGTTCCATATTGGGTACACTAGATTTTCTTAAGGCTTTTAAAAAAAACTGCAAGTATCTAGCCTTTTTTACAGAAAAATACCATGGGTCGCAAAAATGAAGAAAACAAGACATGGTTCGTGCAATCGAAGTTGTGCGAAGTCACGAGACGGAGTACAAAAAAGCGGCGGATACATTTATTGTTCCACGCACTACATTATTTCGTCTATCAACTAAGCGAGATGCAACACCAGCCTAGGCTGTTGAAACAAAATTAGGAAGTTCCGCGGTTTTACCACAGGAGTTGGAAGAGCAATTGGTAGAACATTTGATGCTGATGGCAAAGAATTTTATGGATTAACATGAAGTGATTTTAAAAGGATGGCGTATCAGCTGGTTATCTTGAAAAAAACCAAACCCACTTTCCAAAAATAATGAAAGCTTTGGAAGAAAATGGTTAGATTTGGTCCTGAGGCGACACAAGAACAGAATCTCCATCAGACGAGACGTCCATCCATATAGCGAAAGACTTTAATAAAGAAAACGTGGCCAGCTTGTTAATATTTTGGAGGCAGAATTTAAAAAACACAAATATCCAGCTGTTAAGTCTTAAACGTGGATGAGACTGGCCTATCTATCGTTTAGTTCAAAATCCAATATGTTCTTGCGCTTAGAGGAACGAAGCAGGTTTAACAACTACAGAAAGAGGTTCTTTAGATATGGGAACCTTGAAAATGAGTGCAAGAGGAAGTTTTGTTCCTCCATTTCTAATCTTCCGCAGAAAAAATGCCAATGCTCTATTGGAAAAGGGTGCCCCCCAGGCTCAAGGATTGCTTGCGATCGGAATCAAACCCACATTTTTACTCAATAGTTCCTACATTTTATTGAAAATATAAAATGATCACAAAACGACTCTATGTTGCTAGTGTTAGACGGACATTGTCGCAATTCGGAAATGATAAATTTTGCAAAGCATAATTTTGTTCAAATAGTGTGCTTGCCTCTTCATTCTACGCACCACATGCAACAGCTGGATAAAAAGTTAATGGGACCTTCAAAAGCCAATTCTAGCATGCACGTCGACATTACTGAACTATTTGGAAAGGAGTACCAAAAGGTACTGGGGCAATTGCAGTTAACGGTTTTAAAACAACAGGAATATTTCCTCCAAATCGTCATGTCTTTACAGATAGCGATATCCTTACTGCAGAACAAGAGAGTATTGAGGACGAGAGAGCTACAGCAGCAGAAAATATTTCCGACAATAGTGAATAAGCAAGGGCGTTTATGGGACACGACAATATTTCACCTATGCCAACCTTTTAGGCAAAGTAGAGGCCTTGAAAGAAAGGCATCTGGAAAGGCAGCAATCATAACTTCATCTCCATTTAAAGATGAGTTAGAAACGTAGATTTAAGTCTCTTCAAAAAAAAAATCCAAAACAGTGAAGCGTAAAGTGTTAGTAAATCATCAGATGACCTAAATCGACCATGCTGTAGTGATCTTTATCTACGTCAAACAAGTGGTTCAAAGAAGAAGGCGATCATAGTCAGAATCCGTTAGTGTCAAAGACCATTCGTTTGAGGATGATGATATGAAGGACCTTGGAGCAGACAAACCACAGGAGGATGTTACTTGTTTCTCTTGCAATGGAAAGTTCTTAGAGGGTAGAAAAGGAGAGAAGTTGACGGAATGCATTTTATGCAGAGAGTGGTAGTGGTGCCATATCGACTGTTCGGGATGTAGAACTGATATTTTCCTTTGTGAATTATGCAAAGAAAATTAATTTGTTTTGCCAACATGCATTTCTTGAGTATCGAATTTTTCTTTATACTTAAAAAATATAGAATTTGTATGTTATTTTTTTAATGCTCTTCTTATTTAAAGTTTAATAGAAATTAACGTTTGTTTTATTAGGTAAATATGGTTATAAAGTAAAAAATGCTTTTTTGAAAATGTATAATTTTTTATTTTAAACCAGATTACCCGATTCCATATTAGGATCTTGGAATATACCATATTTGGTACGTATTCCGCATAAGGTACAAAATTCTCATTTTCCAAAGATTATTTTTTTGAGGGTCCCGATATGCAAATTTTCGCAGAACTAATATTAAAACCTAACAACTAAAATACTAAGCTAAGTTTTAAACAATAATCAAAAACTTCTTTAAAAATAACAGAAAAAAAACACAAAGCAAAGACAAAATGGTATTCTATAATATGGTACATTACCTCTAGCCCCGAAGTCTAGACTGCATTTTGTAAGAACAGAATTGCGTTGGGGTTAGTTAGGTGAGTTTTAATCATCTCCTGATGATGCTAACATGGTTAGCGAAACGCGCGTCGAGTGCATAAATTCTGTTTCGGTATTGTGGATAACACTCTGTTTTAGTTTAGAACAGAATTTGTTCGGTGATTATAACACCTTATTTCTAATGCTTTTGCAATGAGTACAGTCTCATTTAATTAATTTCGTGGTTACCAGTGTACTCATAATCGGTAAGAATCCTTTCACGACTTGTTGAACCCACTGAACTATTGAACCTTTTTAATTTAGCTTTTCGTCTTATGGTAGGTGCGTCTCATAGGGGGGGCTACCTTTGACAATTTGGGTGGACCGGGGCTCTAATTTAAAGGGGGATTTATTGGAAAAAAAGGGTTTTTACCGATATATTCAAGGGAGCCTCGGATCGAAAATCTGACAAGCGGTGACCCGGTACGAGGGGGGGTGGGGGGGGGGGGAATTATACTACAACCCCCCTCCCCCGCATACCCAAAAATTTCCGAAAAAATGGAAAAAATATTAAAAAAACGTAAAAAATTGTTCGGAGAGTTAATAGAAGTATTATAAAACCAAATAAGCAAAAATAATAATAAAAAAGAAAAATAATTAGATAAACGCGGTTTTCTGCGAAAAAGGCAAAGGAATTCAACTACGATGTTGGGGATGGCAAAAATGGAAAGAAAAATATGCTTTATAAAAAAAAACGATTTTTTTGAAGAAAATGGAAAAAAGTGAAAAAAGAACATAAAAATATGTTCGGAAAGTTAATAAAAGTATTATGAAACTAAATAATACGAAAAAAAACCTGGAACAAAAGATTGATCGGAAAGTTAATAAAAGTATTATAAAACCAAACAAGAAAAAACATTAATAAAAAAATAGTTACACGCGATTTTCGGCGGAAAAAAGTTGAAAAAAAGGAAAAAAAAGTGTCGAAACCGGATGCAGAAGTTGAGACAAAAAAAGCTTAACAAAAAAATAAAAACTCAATTCCTTATATCTCTTTCAAAAGTTTTACTTCAGTTGTGTGCCTGTAAAGTGACACAAATTTTTATTTTATTATACTACGTTATATCACATTTTCATTTTATTTTCTGTGTAAACCATTCCAAATTTTGATCATCTGATTTAAATCAAAATCTGATTTTATCACAGACCAGTGGTCTGTGGATTTTATCATCATAAGACAAATGACAACGCTGAATGAATTCTAACATGTGGCGGCTATGCCATGCATGCATCTTTATATTGCCCAGAATATACATGTTTTTGCCTTTACTTGTAGTTTTTAGTTTGGGTTTTACATATTTTTTTTAGTTGTTTGCTGCACTATCAACAAACCTGTTAACCTAAAATAGATATTTAATATTTTTCTTAAAAAAAATAAATACAAAAATGGGGTCATAAATATTAAACTTTACTTTAAAAACTGAATAAATTTATTTATTTGATTTTAAATTAAGTGCTTATACCTTACCAGTTTCTGCTTGGCGTAATGGTAGATGATCGTCATGCAAGTCCCCATGTACAAATGCTATTAACCACCATACCAGTGCAAAAGCTAACCAGGATCCAAAAAATTCAAGAGCTGAAATAAAGCTTCAGAAATTAAAAATGATAAATAAATAAATAAAACTAAAAGTGTAGTGGCGGATAATATCCTTTCAATATAACAGGTTTAATTACAAAGTAACAAACAAAAATAGAAACGTTAAGATAAATACAAAACAAGATCTACACATAAGAAAATCAAAACTACAAGACAACATACGATTTTCGGAGAATATGAGAACATATAGTTATAATAGGTAGATATACACCTATCGCCAATTTAAATTTAATAAAGGTTATGTTAAAAGAATCGAAGTAATAAAACTATAAGATAATTTGTCCTATAAAAAATCATACCCTAAAAGTTGATTTTAACTAGTTTAAGCAAATTGGATGTATAGATATTTGTTATACCTAAGCGAGAATGTATACTAAGAAGAATCTTCTTTAGGTTAGTTTGGGTACAACAGTCGTAATAAGGTTCCTAATTTAATTCTATCCTTCTACGCAAAACACTATTCCTATCTTATACTGTGATTTAATAAATTGCACCGAAGATAATATGCATAACAGTACATACCGAGAAATTGAAGAGTCCATCTCCATTGAGCCTCTAATAGTGTTGTGAAAATATCTTGCAAATATCTCCACTTGCATATTTTCGCCATATTTTTCCTGTATACATTCTTGTGGCCATCTTTTAAGATGGCTCTTTTTGGAAATTTCCTCGGTCCCCAGGGTAGCCATGTTTTTCTGAAATCAACGCAATTAAGAAAAAACATTTCGCTGCAGCTACAGAACAACCAAACTTGGTCAACGAGCCATTTACACCGTACTTAATAATGTAACGTTTATACTGTGGGTTCAGACAAAAGCACAACTATGACTATTTTAAAATAATACTGTCTTTATTCCTTATCACTGGATACAATTACACACACTAAACTACTGTTATAACTTTACAACTAAGAGATTTTTACAATTCAACAATTATTAACTGTCAACACGCGGTTTGCGCGCTATTTATATCCAGTAATATGTCGTCAATATTCCGGAAGCTCATCTTTTCTATTATTCTCAGGCTTGCCGCATTATAGATCGGGAAAATAACATAGCGCGGGTAGCGATCTAGCAATTTCTCGGTGAGTGATGATTCATGGGGAAATAACATAAACGCGGCAAGCTAGGTGCATAGGGTAGACTAAAAACATACAGATGACCGCCACCCATGACATTGCCTCCCTCCTAAACCTGGTCGTCCCGATCTGTTACTTCATTTCCCTGATATGCTTTCAGCCTGTCGAGGCGGACAATTTTCAGTTTGCTTCAGGGGCTACGTTGAATTATATTCTATACACCACGTCTTTAATTATTTTGGTGACTGTGTAGGGCTCTTCCAATACTGGCATTAGCTTGGGGCATCTTCCTTTCTTCCTTTGCGGATTATATAACCAGTCTTTATCGTTCATCTAAAATCATATAGAACTAGCTTTGAGATCATATCGTGTCTTCATTCGGTCGCTGGCATTCTCCGTCTTTAAATTTTCCACGAAATCAGCCAATATTTTATTTATTTACTCTACTTCTGCCGTTCGTTGCCTTGTATTGACTATAGAATGTTCTGGACACTGTCTATTTAAAAATAGAATGTTATAAAACGTTCACTGAATTCATCAGAAAAACCGGCCTTATTGACGTACTTGTATTCTCTTCTATCCTCAAAGAACACTTCACTAATACCATCCCTTCACAATCCCAGTTCCCACCAACCAAATGTTACGTCTTTTCCTTGGGTTCTGCAAAAGCGCAACTTTTACTAGTCTAAATTAATATTCTCATTATTCTTTATCACTGTATACAATTAAACACACTAAACTACTCTTATAACTTTACAACTAATAGATCTTTACAGATCAACAATCACCGATTTTGCGCGCTATTTATGTTCAGTCATATATCGTGAATATTCCGGAAACTCATCTTCTCTATTATTCTCGGCCTTACCGCACTATAGATCAGGAAAATAACAGAGCACCCAGGAATCTTCTCGGTGCGTGATGATTCATACGGAAGTAACGTAGACGCGGGAAGTTAGTTGTATTGGGTAGCCCAAAAACATAGAGATGGTCGCTAGCCGTGACAATAGGTTTCTAGGTGCAAAGCCGATTCTTCTTACATTTTATTTTATTTCACCGGTTTTGATACAATTCAGGATGATGTAGCTAACCTTAAGAGACGCCGAAATATGTAGAAAATTATGGGGCCTGCAATTTTAAAAAGATATGTCATTGTGACACACTTTTTTAGGACAAGCTGTATAATCGAAAACATTTTCATAAAATGCACTGTAAGATAAAAATACAGCAAGCAAAATATTAAAATCCTAACTTAATTAATAACTGAGCTACAAAAGACGGGAGGTCAGGGTAGGGCCTCATTTTAATCCATAGAAGTCTGGTGTGCAACCAATAACTAAATTTTCCCTTTTATATTTAGATAAGTACCTTTAAAATGGGGGTCTAACAAGCCTACATAATATTAAGCTTCAACCAATATTATCCTAAAATAATTTACCGTTTACCACAAAAATACTGTCTCGTATGGGCTGCGCCACCGTGTATACTATATACAGGGTGTCTATTTTGACATCTTCTTCGTAAGTACGTCGACACTGCTGCCATTTGACAAAAATGTGAAAAATCGATAAGAGCTATAATTTCTTATATAATAATTGGAAAACTATTGGCTAAAGAAAAAAAATATATTTAAAACACGTATATCATTAATCTTAACCATTTAGGTGGAGTATTATTTTAGCAAAATAAATTTAAAAACTGGACTATTAAAATAAAATTTCTAAATTTTATAACGGGTTTAAAAGATTGGATAAGGCAAACTCAAGTTACAGCTATACCCGAAATCTAAAATAATTACATAATATATCTGGCGCCAAAAAATATTGGCACATCTGTATATGTTATTAAAAAAAAGTTTCAGGTAATCAAACTGTATATAATTTTGAGTCAATAGCCACTACGTGATAAGTTAGCTAAAACTTAAAAAAAAAATCGAGTTTCAAACAATTAATAGTTGATTCTCTACGGTTTGTTGAGATTAAGTCATCCTAAGTCTAAGTCTCTAATTTCGTTTTCAAAATTTGAGGTGGTGTAATATGTGTTACATTTATCTAGTTGTTAGGCATTTAAATAGTTCTGATGAGGGCGGGCATTCAATAATAATCGGTAACTGTTTGTGACATGCGGGGCTGTACTGTATTAGCAGGCAGAAATCTCAAACTGGTGAGAGCAGCTTGATTACGGGAAGCGACGCCCTCGCCACTCTGAGTTGCCATGGGATGATGGCCCATCAAACCCCATCATTCTCCTACAAAGTCTGGAGCTGATCACTAGGGAGTTACCCAACAAACTCCATCTCATCCGTTTCAAACTATGGACCATCAAAGTAATAAATCTGAGACCGAAACTTCCAGTAGAAGCGGTCGTAGGTGGTAGATGCACAAGCCTACTCGCATCGTTCGGTGAAGGAAAACCTAACAAGAACTGGGAAGTGCTAAGTGGCTTTTCTAAATTACGTTCCGCTTCCGAGATGGTGTTTCCGGGTTCCATAGTAGGAATATATGAAAATGATGACGCCTCCAGGATCAAAACATTCCGTAGGTAAACTCCTCGGCCCTTCGGATCTCCGGGCGCCGCCGCCGGGTCGTGTGTTTGTATAGTATACACGTTTACAGCGCAGCCCCGCCTGGGAGTATTTTTGATTGGCTGCTGTTAATCATACAGCCACCCAGTATTCATAGTTATGATATACGTACACTACTAACGTGTATAAATTTCGAAGTCTATTTCAGCCGTACATTTTTTCCTTTATTCCTTACAGAATTACATCTCTTTCTTTGTGTTTCTTCAAGTTTATTAAAATTGGTATGATAACCCAATTTTTTTTCGATAAAGTAACATTTTTAATTTGTTACTGGCGGCTAGCGCCGCGTATTCCACTTTGGCTTTCATATTGCTAGCTATTATTATGGCTTTGCATGGCCCTCCGCACGCTTCGCTCGCTACGGGGGCTCAATCAACTAGAACTAACCAAGTGCTAACCAAAACTAACCCAAGGCTAACCCAAAATTAAGGAAAAAAGGTAAATTAATAAAAAGCAATTAACAAAACATCTGTCGCGACCGACGAGAATCGAACCCGCAGCGCCGCAATGACAGGCAAGCACCATGTCTTCTACGCCACCGAGACGTTGTACAAATTTTGCTAGAACGTAGAGACCTGCAGACATATGGCGTCGCGATCTGCACTGTAACCGCGTATATTATTCCTGAGGTACACTCAGGCCGTGTATGATTCAGTGGCGGCTCGTGAGGTTTTAAATAGGTAGTGCGCAATTTATGTAGGTTTTCTCGTACGCATAGGGGGATGCCCGCTGCAGGCGCCGCCGGAGACCGACCCGGCGAAAGCGGAAAGTTTTGGGGGTGCCACACCCATTTTTTACTCAAAATCGTTTAAAAAATGAATTCGGCGCCCTCTTGTATGGTAATTGTTGCGCACTAAAAGAAATTAATAAGTAGGTACTTATCGATTCCAGAAGAGTAAACTATTAAAACAGTTTATGTAACTACAAATCAATAAAGTTCAAAAAAAAATCAGGAGAAGTTCGAAAACGTTAAAAAATATATCAGTTTGATGGCAAAAAAGTGTTATTGAACATCTTTTTGTCGATGGTTAGCCCTTCGACTTTGCCGTTTCCTAGTTTAAAGTGAAATTCCATTCGCCACAAGATTTCGGGGGTTAAAATGTCTGGTGAAAGACCGACCATCCTTTTTCTTGGCACATGTTTGGTCTAATTTTAAAACCGGCACCGGTCGCCCTAACCTCTTTATTTCAATCTTTTTATTCAGATCCAATAGAGAAAAGTTATTTTTAATAATATTTTCAACTGAATTTATGCCCCCACAGCAATTGTCAGAACCCGAACTACTAGCCATGACAGTAGAATAATAGTATATAAATAAAAATATAAAACACTAAACAATATTACGTACACTAAACTCACGAGTTTATATGCAGCTAATTAGCAAGCGTCAACGAACCCAACAAAACAAAAATAAATTCACGGCTCGACTGGAGTATAATACAGAATAATACTTATACTTATAATAGTAGTATGTAATATTCGCTCTAAAAAACGATTTACCTCCCACTTCTTCCACACAAGCTGAATTTTTCAGGACCCATAATAAATGTGTTGCATCAGCCGTAGCTTGAAGGCGAAGAGGCTGGACATATTTAATTAGGGCGTAAACCCATGACGTCTCTCATTATTTATTGTTATACCATTGTTAGTTTATAAGCAAAAAATATGGGATTCGCTCTATTACCTTGTCAAGACATAAGCGAAACTTTTATAAAGAATATTTTTTTTCATTTAGGCCTTCCCTTTTTGTTAATTGAGTGTTATATTTAGAAATAACTATTTTTTAATTAAATTTTTGCACGGTTGAAACCGAGATATTTACATTTAATTTTTTTTTCGGCCATATGGGCTAATGCAAATGATTTTTTTTGAATAATTATCAAAAAATACTTCCTACAAAGACCTTATTGTGCATTGGACCAAAAAATAAGTATTTTTTCCTCTATACGATGGTACCAATATCTCGATTTTTGATGATAGTGTCCTTTTGTGGAGTCTAATTTTGTATTACCTCCGGAATAAGGGTTATCTTATCATGTACTTTCATCCCTGAAAAAAATCAGCTTGTGACACCATACTATATACGCAAGAATTGCAAATTATCGCTAAATTAAGCTACAAAGTGCGGATCTAAATAGCGCACGGATGAGCCTTGACTTCTCGTGATTTTACGAACATTCCCGACCATTTTGCATGACGAAAATGCATTTAACAAGAGCTCGCGCACGGCAGATTTAAACTAGTTGTTGTTAGGGACGGAGGCCGCCGTTCGACGCTCTGCGTTTTGATCGTCGCCGTCGTGCCTCGATTTCGCTCTTATAAATAATGTAATCTGCGGCCAGTGGAGATTCAAAAATATGTAAATTCGCAAATTATAGTTAGTTTATGTTAAATTGTATGTAGGGAAGATTTTATTTTTCCGTTTACTTTCGAAGGCAGTGCGCGCGCACGGGCGCACTTATTGAGAAGCCGCCCCTGGTATGATTTATGCCAACCAATAATACTCAATAAAAACGAAATTAACATTGTATTCATGTATATTATACAAAAACGCCGCCGTTCTGGGAACCTTTCATGCAACCAGGTAGCAAAGATACTGAACCAAATTACAATAGATATCTGCAACATAAAAGGCCTAAGTACAAACATAAATTTGGTACGCCAACATTTACGAGCAAGTTGGCCACATATACTAGCCTTTACAGAAACATAAGTTTGTTCTGCAACGACAACAGTAAGCTATGTCTACCCTGGTTACGTCTTACACTCCCGATTAGACATAAGTTATGAACATTGAAGTCATGTGGCTCCAGTTCATCGCGAAGTGTCTATTGCCCTCCGAGCGATACACTGTAAAAAGTGCTTGTAAAAATAGAATAAAAATACAATAATTTTTATGGTAAATTTCCCTATTGTTTAGTAAACCGTTTTAGTGAAATTGCAAAATATTAGCTTATTACTGGTATTTTTACTATAGTATGTACATTTTCTATGATAATACTTTGGGTAAGTAAAATTACAAGAAAATCCCTACAAATGCTCTTCCGGTATTCCATGTTTATTATAAGCGGAAGCACTGCTACCGAACATTAACAATGGACTAGAAGGTTCACTCTAAGCCCCGCCCCCCGCATTCCCCTACCTGCCCCGTTATGGAACCTGGTGAAATGCTGGTTAACCTCTCAGGCCTCGTGCCACGTTTCACCCCGTTTCGTCTAAAGTCTGGGGTCTCGCCTTTGCAAGCGCTACATCAAAAGTGTCGACTGAGAGTGGACCTTCTAGTCTCTTGTTAATGTTCGGTGGCACTGCGCAGTGCGCCAGGCGAAATCTATTAGTTGTACTTCACCTCTCTTTTCCTCCATTTCAATTTCGTTTCCTGCGCACTTTGTGGTAGTCACTCACATTATAGTGATGTTGTTGTTTTGTTCTGTATATTAAATACTTCAGTGGATTGTTTTTGTGTTTTAATTTTTTTTTGGTATCTACATAAATTTAAAAGTGACCATTATGAATTTGAATAGTACAAAATTATCTTCTTCGCTAGTTATTTTTAAAGGTATGTGCATCGACATTATTTTTACTTTATGGATATTTTAAGTGTCTTTATGTTACCTATATAGAGAGTTGCCTAAAGGCTGTATTTTATCCTTAAGGATTTCGCTTTAAGTTTACTATTTTTGTTGTTTAACATATACACGGTGATCCCCTCGGTGATCCCCTATAATGCCCTCCCACCGCGAAACTTTGTTAATTTTCTGGCTTCAGAAAAAATAAAAATATGTTTTCTTTACAAAAATTAACAGAGTTAAAGAGGGGTGGACATAATAGAGGATCACCCTGATGTACATTATTTTGACTTCGTACCTGATGTAGAGGGCTTACTTATGGCTGTATTTTGTTTATTTTTCAGAATTTACAATAAGATAACTATTTTTTTGTTGTTAAGGTTAACAGGCGTTTTGTTCTAATAATAAAAACATGTGCAAAGTGTTTTATTTATAATCAATACCTTTAAAAAAGGAGTGTAATTACAAATAAATAAGATAAGTAGGTATTATTATAATTCTCGTTGTAAACTTTAATTAAGTAAAACTATTGTAATATAATTGTAAAATTACCTTCCATTTACAGTTTATCCCTGTAAAATGTTGATAATAGTGATGTGATTCCACATGAATTTTAGTGTAAATAATATACATTTCCTGTGTAACTTTATTGAAAATTGCATGATTATTTTAGTAAATTTACAGCCGACTTACATTTAAAAATGTGATGTAATGTAAAATTACAAAAAATTAAGTAAAAAGGACGTAATTTATTTGGAAATATTAAGTATTATTACAATATTCGATGTAAACTTCAACTTATAACGTTTGTATTCTTGTTGTAAAATAAACTTCCATTTAGAGTTTATTGCTGTAAAATGTTGGTAATAATGTTGAAATTCTACAATAAGAAAATGCAATTTGAATGGAATAATTGGGTAATATTACATTAATTTACACTGCGAAATCACTATATCACAATTACTTTAAACTTACAATGACTGTAATATTATTATGAAAATTAAATTTACTATAAATATTGTAGGCATTAAATGACCTACAATATTTTTAGTAAATTTACATTATTTATTTTTACACTGTAGAGCCTACAAAAGCTATTTTACAACATTACCTAACACTTTTGATTCAATACAGGTCGACCAACCCAATTCAGAAATAAGCGTGGGAGATTTCAATGCTTACAACATCAACTGGCTCAAACATCACAATAAGACCGACAACGAAGGTATAGGACCTGAAACATTTGTCATCAGCTGCGAGCTTACTCAACCTGCAGACGAACCAACTAGAATCTCAGAGAGGGGCGAACTTGCCGCCCTCCTAGATCTTTTTCTAACCACAAATTTTGACCAGTACACAATTACAGCTGGCCCGCCATTAGGTACTTCCGGCCACAAACTTATTACAACGGTTTGTCAACTGCCACTGCTATAGAAGGATCCACCATTGCCTGGTAAAATCTGGCGTTAAAATTATTGCGCAAACTGGGATGGTCTAAGAGAGTTCTACCTAGAATTTCCTTGGCTCGATGTCTGGTTTAGCACTGATAATCCGTCAGTCTGTATCGGATTGACTACGCAAGTGATCTCCTCAGGAATAGAAGCATACATACCAAATTGCATCAAGTTGCCGTCAAAAGGAAAGCTCTGTTCGACAGAAGATGCGAAATAGCTGTAGGTAGGAAAGAGCAAACCTTCAAGTACTGACAGCAAAATTAGACCGCTGAAAGTCACAGTGATTTTGCCGAAGCGAGAAACGAGTTCAAAGGTATGATTGACGAAACTAAGGACAAAGACAATCAAGGGATCAGGAATAAATTTTTGCAATGCCCCAGTGGCTCTAGGAACCACTAGTCGGTAGCAAAGACAGTAAGTAATAACTTTACAAAAACGTCTCTCTCACCTTTGACACATGAACGCGGAGCCACGGCGACTACCGTTAAGGAAAACGCAAACATGGTCGCCGAAATGTTTTCATCGCACTCTACCTTAAACGTCCCCCAAAGTAAGCCCCTCTCCACTATGTCCAAAGTCAACACTACCATGACAGAAATAAAGTTTCGTCACCGTGATATTCTTAATATCCTCAAAGACCTAGATAAGCGAAATGCATCAGGACCGGATGGAATACCTGCCATCGTGTTAAAGAACTGCGCTAACGAATTGACACCCATTTGTTCAGACTTTTACCGAAAAATGATTTACCCATCTTCTTGGAAAATCGTTAGAGTGCAACTTGTTCAAAAAAAAATCAAGAAAATCACGATCATGAACTATCGCCCAATTGCCTTTCTTCCAATGATCTCCAAAGTCATGGAAGCTGTAGTCAATCAGCAACTACTCAGACCAACAGAATAATTAGCGATAACCAATACGGCTTTCGCGAAAAGAGGTCGATAGGAGAGATATTGACCTATGCCACTCATATATGGAGTAAAGCAATTGACGACTACAGAGAACCTCGATGACGATGGCGTTGGATATGTCGAAGCATTCGACAGAGTTTGGCATGATGGATTGCTCAACAAACTGCCGTTCTTCGGACTGCCAGCGTCTCTTTGCAGCTGGCTTGCCAGTTTCCTTAAGAACTGATCCCCGCTCGTTGCCGTTGATGAACACATCTCAGATATATTCACCATTATTACGGGCGTGCCTCAGGGTGCAACACTTTCACCAACTTTGTTCCTCATCTATATTAATGACTTGTTGATCGAAATCAATAATCCTTTTTGCAGTTTTGCAGATGACTTTACCCTTGCCTCTAATTTTAGGTCAGAATAACCTTTACCATCAACTAAGACTTTTCACCGCAGACAGGAGCAGATTACATCAATTAACCAAGATCATTAGATTGAACTTGGTGCGAAGAAATTTGGTCCATTTCAATGCAGCCACGTTTACCAAGAAAACCAATACGGCACTATGTCAGGATCGACAATTCTTTCACCCTCATCAATCGGACTACTGGGTCTCTCGGTCAACAGCAATATGTCCTCGCATGACCACGTTGCTAACATTGCAACATCAGCCTCGCAGAAACTTGGTGCGCTATTTCGCAACAAAAAATTGTATGCACCGCAGCAGCTGCTTTTGCTCTACAAAGAGCAAATAAAACCACGCTTAGAATATTGCTCACACATCTGGGATGCTGCACCTAACCACACCCTAAAACTGCTGGCTCGGAGTTGATCCGGGATTGGAACAGTCTGGAACACCGCAGACATGTGGCCGAGATCACCCTGTTTTACAGATATTTTAGGGCAGGTATTCTTAGGATTTGACCGGCTTCATCCCGCCCCAGCAACGCCTGTTAGACAGACAGTCACGACAGACGGTAAAAGCGCACCCGTTTGTCGTACAACTGGAAACACCTAGAACATCGCTTTACAATGACTCCTTTGTCTGGCGCACTGTATAACTGTGGAACTCACTCCCAGGACTGTTTCCCGCAATTACACCCTACAGCAATTCAAGAACCGTGTCAATTAACATCTTCGAAGACATACCGCTCGTCGAGCGCCATAGGCTCTCCTTTTAGTGTGTGTGCCCCTGTCATAAAATAAATACTTGCTATTGATATGACCATGGTGCTTTAAGCAAATGACGAGTTGTGATGCGAAAGCGGCGCTGTTGCGCCGGACACTTTGCGGTTCTTTGAGAAGATTTTGGAAGGCTGTCGGCAGGGGTATATAAAACGCTGTTGCAGCCGTTGTTGGGAGCTCCTTGAGTTTTGGCATTGGAATTTAAAATTGTTGAATCCAAGGAATTCGTAGCACAATTCCTTCGCAAATTATTTTGGCAGCGATATAGCAGCAGTAAGTATGAATCGAAAACGCAGAATTGCTGATGAGTTGCAAGTTGCCATGAAAGTGGACAAACTTTTATTGTATACGTTAAAGAAAAGCCCGTGTGTTTGGTATGTCATCAGAAAATTGCTGTTCTCAAATAATACAATTTATTTACATTATGAAATTTGACATAAATAACGGTCAGATATGCGTTGAAAAAGCCAAAGCTTGAAGAAACAACTATGCAGCAATATACACCTCAGAGAACAAATATAGCGAGCGAAAAACGTGTAAAGGGACGAATTTTTATTACATTAATGGGTGGTACTATATGTATTAACAAGGAGAAATATTTTTGAAGTAAAAATCGTAGGCCCATTCACCGCAGCGCATATCTAGCTCTCAGCTCGCTCTGGGGGCGCAACCAACAAAAACTAACCAAAACTAACCCAACGCATGAACTACATTTATATAATAGTTGCCCTATGGTGTCTGCAATTTACGTATAAGCTGCCCAGCGCCTTTTATAAATCTTTTTTCTACAGCCGCGCGCAAAATAACTAATTACTAAATTCAAATGAAATAGCAAAATCGACGAATGCCGTGGATCCTTATTTTGCGCTCTAGCGCGAACATGGAAAAGAGAATTCTCACTTTTTCCGTCGAGTGTGCTATGAATGGTCATGGAAACCGAAGATAAATAAATGACAGTCGTGCGTTTCTTACAGTTTGTTGCTGGCATTCCTGTTCTAAACATGCCCGAAGCCCGAATATAATATGTCAAAACTGACAGTCATTTGCAAATTTCAGAATAAATATAGAGAAAAATGTGCATTTAATTTTAAAAAATGCGGCTGTAGAAAAAGTTCTGTGTGTTTTTCGAGCGCAAAGTAAGATTGCCGTTTTCGAAAGATTACTGCGCTCCGCTACGCGTCGCGCCGTAACATTCTTTCTCAAGCGGCAATCTGTTACTTTGCGCTCTAAATACACAAATAACTATTTTTACTTTATTTCGTTTTTAATATTGCTTTGTGAAATTGTGCCTTTGTCGTGCGGACACACCATTTTTTTCAGGTGAGCTATGTTGTATCGGAAAAAATTGCTTCGAAGTCAAATGCTTTCGTAGATGGAAAATTTATGGAATCAGCTGCTGAACTTTTATGCCCCTTGAAAACATACGTTTTCTTTAAAGTTAGTCTATAAGGAGTAACAATTGCAAGAAGAATTGCAGAGTTGCCATTTTCTTATGACTGGAACTATTAAAGTAGCAGCTTTTTTCATACACACATGAAATGATGATATTGAACGATTACAATATTGACCTTACAAAACTATCAGATACCATAACAGATGGAATGGCAACTATAGTTGGAAAAATTAAGGACTTGCAGCCTTAATAAAAAAGCCAAGCCGACTTTAATCTAATGCAATATTATCTTATTATACAGGGTGTCCATTTAGTGTGTAAGCGGCCAATATCTCGTTCATCATCAGCAAGAACAAGAAAAATGTTCAATACAAAAGTTGTATAGAACCTTAAGGTCCACACTTACAATTTTCTTTTGTGCTCCAAGAAGTCGTGGCGAATAAAACTTATGTTTTCATAAATACGATACCCTGCGTATTTTTTAATTTTTGAGTTTTATGATTAAATCCAAATATTTTTGAAATAACATGACATATCTCTAAAGTCAACTGTTTTCGAGATATTGACGTTCAAAAATTGACAATTTTCACCCATTCGAAGGCTGTGGAATCTAAACGGTTTGACATGGAACAAAATGGTTTACACATTCCCATCTTAGTTTTTCATAAGCTATCGTTTGACACTAACTTTAAATTTAACCGGAATTTCTTCTTGTTATCTCGGAAACAGTTGACTTTAGAGATATGTCATGTTATGTCAAAAATATTTGGATTTAGTCACAGAATTCAAAAATGAAAAATATACAGGGTATTGTATTTAAGAAAACATAAGTTTGATTCGACACAAGCACTCTGTATATTCGAAAATAATTTTAAAGTTAGGACGTTAAGGTTCTATACAACTTTTGTACTGAAAATTTTTTCCTGTGCTTGCTGATGAACGAGATATAGTCCACTTACACATTAAATGGACACCCTGTATTATAAACCATACAAATGTATGTGCAAATAAAAATATTTGATCATGTTATGAAAGAAATTATAAAGTCGGCAAATTTCATTAGGTGTCGAGTACATAATCACCGATAATTTCACAATTTCTTGTTGGATATTTATACGGAGTATGAGAATGCTGTTTATTTCTCAGACGTTAGTTGGCTTGGTAGAAAAAAAATGTTGAAGCCGATGTTTGACCTTAAAGAAGCAATTAAAACGTTTGTGGTTAGCAACAGAAAACCTACTGCCTGCTTCAATGATTGAGAATGGGGGACGGGGCCCCAAAAAAATTGCGGGGGGGGGGGGGCAAACCGAAATTTCTAGTTACGCCACTGCCAATGATCAGTGATCTTGGCGTCCTGACTGATCTGACTTTGCGTCTGAACGAGCTGACTGATGGGCAGCTATAAGACAAGGAAAACTTTATAAACAGCTTGTATGGCAATATAAAATCCTTTCAAGCTAAACTCAATCTGTGGAAACTGCAGCTTCAGAAAAAAGACTTAACGCTCTTAACAAACTTATCAACTTTAGTGAGATGGAGAAATATATATCCATAATAACTGATTTACACGAAGCTTTTACGTAGAGATTCCCGGACTTCAGGGAAAATGAAAATTTAATAAAATAGCTCGCGATGCCTTTCTGTGTGTATGTTGAAGATGTTCCAAGTCCAAGATATTTGCAAAATAAATCTATAGATCTGCTGTGCAATATTGAATTAAAAGAAAAACACAACTTTTTAATTTTATTCCGAATATATTGACATAAATAAATTTCCAAATATGCTCAGAAAATGATGTCAGTGTTTGGAATGATACTTGTCAAATCAAAAAATAGGACCAGAATAAGGGTCTCGCACTTTGAAAATAGTATTCGTATTGCTACATCCAAACAACATTGAGAAACTTGTTAAAAATAAACAATGCAAGAAATTTCATTAAAAAAGGTGTTAATAAAAGTTTTTAAAAAACAGCTGGGTAACCAACTAACTTAAAATCGTAAGCTACCTGACATTTTGAATGTCATTTAGGTACGAGGCGTTGATATGAAAAATGACATATGTGCAAAACGTAAGTTTTGAGATAATCGAAGAAAACTTAATCACTCAAAAATTTAAAAAGCTAATGTGTTATTTTTTCTCGTCGTTTTTGTACCATCGAAGGATAAAAAATAAGTATATGAGGAATTGGAAAAGGAACTGTGAAAAAATATCCGAAAACACTGTGGGACATTTGTTGTTGTTGTTGAAATTTTTGCTCACATATTATTATATTATTACATTTATAGATTTTCACATCCACTGCTATTATCATCCTCGTCTATTTCAGAATGTTCATCAACAGTTTCGAAATTTTGTTTCAAAATAATATCTTTAAAAAAACTTTCGATTTTCGGGTAGCTCCAAAAAACCACAGAAAGTCCTTCAAGTTCTTTAGTTGTGAGGATGAAATTTCGACCTTTCTAACAGAATATAAACATTCGAAATGCAGTTCATGTTACAGTTTTGCTTTGCTCCTGATGATAGCTGTGCTCCACAGTCCTGAGTAGTTCTGTCGAATCTTTATCAAAGGGGAATTTTGGCAAATATCCTACATGCGGATTTGCTTTATTTGAATTGGAGGTTTCGATTTTTTAAAAAGTATTTATCTGTTGCTCCTTTAATGTTGAATATTCTAAATGGGTCAAATTTCACTAGACGAAACTCAGAAGGTTTAGTTCTAGCACTAATTATGATCTTGTCTCAATCGTCAGGAAGGTACTTCTGCGCGTTGGATGCGTCTTTTCTTCTATTCGATCAAGGCAAAATCCTGATCGTTTTGCAGGAACGAGTGTACTCTATCAACAAAATTGTAGGTGATAGTGTCAAATAATGTCAAAACATGTACCACTACAAAGAGAAAATGAATAAGCATTATACTATTTTTATTTTGTCCAGGGCACCCGTCGCTAATTAGGATTAGGACTAAGTACATACCTGTAAGCAAAATTATAGTTATTCATATAGTGCAATAACATAGAAGTCACATCGATTGCTCCCTTCTTGGCCTGATCTTCAGTGTAGCTATTAGGTATAGATAGACAACTTCGTACATTGTACTATAATTGGCGCAAGTAGAATACTTGATTGGTTGGAATATGCGGTATAGCGGCAAATTCTGCATATAATCGAAACTTAAACAAACAAGTTATCTAGCTTTTATTTAATGTTAAAATTTCTCCGCTGTAAATAATGCTTCAGCCTTTCTAAAGTATATTTCTCTTTGGGTACATATTGCATCTTTTTCAACATCAGTGATATTTTTATTATTTAGCTTTTGGGTTTACGAAATACATTCAGGGCATGTGTCCAGTATATTTACATGGTATGCTAATAAAATATTGCTTCAAAAACATCTTATGCTTATCTTTGACAGTTAAACCCTCTTAAGCATTACTTGACGTACTCCGTTCTGGTATATCCATTATAGATAACGATAGTTGCGTACATTCTTTTGAAATGTTTAAAAATCTCTCGCAAAATGCAAACACCACAATAAACTTTCCACGAATTATTCTAAGTTACGTTTAACCAAAGATATATAAAAAAAGAAGTTTAACAGATGAATGACAGTCCTCTTTGCGACGCGGTTCAGGGAAGAAACAACTTATGTCATAGGTAAAAGATGATTTTAGCGGAAACGGCTGGTCTTGTGCGGTTTTTCGCAGACAGAATCAATGTATTTTGGACTGTCTATATTTCGGTGTATATATCGTTTTTACCAGAAACAACAAAGGCATATAGTGTAATATATCTTAGAGAGTTCAGTGGCCAATAACTCAATTTATGAATTTTTGGTCTTATGTCGTTTTTCATAGCAACGCCTCGTCTCGTATATACATTATATAGCGAGCCGTCCATCGCGCGTCGGTCGGTCGATATGGACATCCAAATTTGGCCCTTGGCCAACAAACAAAAGATTGAAGACCCCTGATTTAGATGATATAATTATACCTAATAATATGAATAATAACAGTTCAAAATTGATTGAGTCATTGGATCTTTCTTCTTTGAATACCCTGTATAGCATTGAAAGACTTAATAGCTGTAAGTATCGTAAGTAGCCATTTATTAATTCATTTGGGACTTATTCAGGGTCATAGTGTGAAATAATATGTTCAACGTCTTAATAAGTTTTAGGCAAACGGCAAACGTATCGCTTGTTAAAAGTGTATTAGTTAACGCAAAAGAAAAAAATCGCAAGAACATGCAAATTGTATTAAAATTAATATATAAATCCAGGTAATTATTAAATGCTATTAATGTTATAAAATTAGTTTCTCTTTCCTGTACTTATCTTCCTAGGAGACTAGAAGTCAAGGCGTTTCCATATATTTAAAAATCTCTTATGTGTTACTTTAAATTACAACAAAAAAATCTTACCTGCGTACTTGTTCGGCCTGTTGTGAAAACCACTCCACATCCCAAAGCGCCATATTACCGAATATTTTTCGACTAAGTACTGAGGCAAACTTTAAACATTCTGTATCATAAAAGTTTGATTGATTACATCCTCCATTTTTGAGGATATTACATGTGCATTTGCACTAATAAAAAAAAACGGGTGGGTGATATAAGCAAGTAAATATTTGATTGTTTACGTTTAGAGCAATAAACGAAATTTGCCGTTGTAAAATTGCTGGGATGGTAAGTGTAAATGTAGTTGAATAACTGCTAAAGCATTATTATTATATAATAATAATCTTTTATAAAATTGGCGTTATTGTGTAACAATGGTGCTGGAAATAGCCAAGGCAATTGCATCTTTTGTATCCGTTTAAATAAGGACTATGTTTAACTTCACAACAGAAAGTATGCAATAGTCGACTAGCTATTTATTAGCTAGGTACCTCGTATGTGAGGTTGTTTTGATCCGGATCGAAGAACCATGAATAAAGGGGTGTAAGTCCCTTAATTGTATCTTGTTTTTTGCTGCAAGGGGACGAGTCCATGCATTGGTTGACTTCGTTCATCACACAAAGTAGATTTGTTTTGATGCAATCTGTCTCGAAGGACCATGTACAATTCGCGTCTCCATGGGTAAAACATAATAAATCAAAAATACTACTTTTCAGAAATTAGACATGTAAAGTAATTCGGCTAAGGTTAAGCCACAAATCTTAAGTAAGTTAATATACTAGCAAAGCATTCTTTAGTGTAAGTACTTTAAGATTATTCAGGTTGAACTATTATTTTCTTTTCCCTTCATTGATATTTGATTATTTTTGACTTATGTCACTTTGAATTCTGCAAAGTTTTGAATTAGATCTTGTTGCACAAAAAATTAACACTGTATTATTAATATGATTTATTTTTTTAAATAAATTTAAGCCTATTTAATACATTTATATTCACCTTTATTGTTAAATAGTGAGAGTAGTAAAAAAAAACATTAAATTTTTAATCAGGTGTTAATGACATTATCCCAAAACACATTATAGTCTACAATCGTAGCAAAAACAAAATTTCCATTTAATGAACAAGAAAAATTTAGGTTTTATAAACTCAAACAGAAAAGGTAACTATTGTGTAACCAAACACATACCTATTTACTAATAGAACAATATAATGAAATTTCAACAAGGATTAAACAACCTATTCAAAACCATTCGTTTGAACTTGCATCTGGATATAAATCAATTTCTGTTTGGTTGGTTTTGAGATCATTATAGAAATTTTGAAATGTTTCGCTTATGAAACGAAATAGATTTAAAAGGTTACTTTTCATGTCACATGAAATAGGATTGGGTCGTGGTTATGAGCAATGGAATTCTCGTTCGTAAATGAATTTTAATACTGGATTATTAGGATATTTGGCTCTATATTCCGAGTAAACATCACACAAAGTAACAGGAGGTGGTAAATACCTCTTCGATGAATTTCTTCTGCTATAATGGCCTTCGTAGGACGGTACGGATAGTATGTGAGAGTGAATTATTGATGTCTTCTTCCGCCTGTGTATTAGGTGGAGATTTTGCCCCACTTCTGTCCAATGGCACTCTACCAGACTCATTTGCAAGTTTCTTTTGCATCATCATTCCAAGGAATCTTGTGGTCTCATCAAAAGTGGCCATGAAACAAAATTTACATGTAGGTATATTTTGGCCGTTTATTTGGAAATGATAATACTGTATATTGTCTGTTGTGTTCTCGATTTGTGAGCATTGTTCGCGGTCTTAAGATCACCTTCTTTTAAATTTCCATTAAACCCGCCAAATATGACACCCTTCTATTATATTCACCTATATTTCAATATTGCTGGAATAGTATTGCAGTCTGTCGTTTTCAGATATTTTGTCCTATGCATTTTGTGCGACATTTCTTTAATGGCCCTTTAGCCCTTGTTTTACCTTTGCGTGTTATACATCCCTGTCCAGTATTTCTATTTAGCTTTCGTCCTTTTTTTACTGCCCCCGTTTCTCCTTTTAATTGTCGTTTTGGTTCGAGTTGAGATAAGGTAAGTCCTTAATAATGTGTTTTTTTGGAAAAAGGTGAGGATCATCAAAATATCATAACGATTTTTTGATAAAAAATGTATATTAAATGTTCGTAATGTCGGACCTAAAAAACACGCCACTACATTGCAAAATTGGAAAATCCTCAGACGAACGAAACTGTCAAAAGTAACACAGAAGTGCAGTCTCGCTGGGAGAGTTAAAAGGTATTTTAACCAGTGATGTTCCAAGAACCAAAAAGAGTCAAGAACAGAAAATGGATGACTGACGACATATTAACCTTGATGGAGAAACGAAGACCTTCTAAGAATAATAAGGAAAAATATAACCAGCTAAGTAAAGAAATAAAATCAGAAATTAAAAAAGCCAAGAAACAGTGGATGAGAGAGAAATGCTGAGAAATGGAAGAACTGGAAAGTAGACACAACATAACTCAAATGCATAAAAAGGTTAAAGAGGTAGCTGGAACAAACAAGAAGCAACAGGCTACGACGCTTTACGACGAATCAAACCAGCCCTTTCTTAATGAAGAAGAAGTGAAAAACACCTGGGAGCAATACATAGGAAATATATTTAGTGACGAAAGACCACCCCTACTGGACACTCAGGAAGCCAGGGACGGACCAGAAATGCTAGAGGCGGAGATAGTTCGCGCTATTTCTTTGGCTCAAAATAAAAAATCCCCTAGCCCTAATGGAATTCCAATAGAGATCCTGAAACTTAATGACGGCGACAACATCGGACAAATTACAAAATTATTCAACGCAATTTACGAGACCGGAATAATACCAGCGGACTGGCTTCAACATTTGTGACAATCCCCAAAAAGACGCATCGTTAAACTTGCGGAGACTATCGACTAATTAGCGTGATGAGCCACCTGTTGAAGACTTTTCTGCGTATTATACATGCCAGGATGCAGGGGAAATGCGAGTTTGATCTGGACGACGCTCAGCTGGTATTCAGAAATGCGTTCGGAGCACGAGAGGCCCAAGTATACCCAAAAAATGTATCCATCTAGCTGATAATAATCACTTTTAGTCCTTTCTGCTTCCCACTAATTCTTGTGATATTTCTATAAAATCGTATTTATCCATCTCTTCGTCTTCGCCTTCCTCAGCTTAATTTTTATCGCCATTGCTGTCAACATTATAATTAATTGTTCCTTTGTTTTATTAACATTTCCATGCATTTTTATCTTTTGCCTTCCTTCTAACATCCCACGTAATAACATCACTGTATATGGCCTAGTCTTAAGAATATAGTCTATACAAAGATAATGCCTTAAACGGTCTAATATTTAATATACATGTTATTTAATGCGGATGAAAAAAATATTTTTGGTTAAAATTTGGCAATCGCATGGGCGGATTAGGTATAAATATTGAAAGTTGGATAAAGTTATTACTATATAAAGCCGCACGTATTTGTTATTTTTTTAATAAAATATTTAGGACATATATACTTATACTTATATTTTAAAAGGGAAAGCCAACATAATGATGAACATTGTGCGCCACTGAATTTCTGGAGTCGTAGGGTATAAAATTGTGTTTTCTGAAGAAGACTTTCGATTGAATCAAAAGTATACAAAATACAAAAACTGTTACTTCCTGCTAAATCAAAAGTTGGATTCGTTTTTTCTTATTGCAGTGACACACACACTAAATGGAGATCCATGGCACTCGACGAGCAGTAGTTGTATGTTGTAATTTGGGGGAAACAGATGTCCTGAGAGTGAGTCCCATAGTATGGCAGTGCGCCAGACAAAGGAGTCCTTGTAAAGCGATGTTCTAGGTGTTTCCAGTTGTACGATGAACGGGTGCCCCCTCGCCGTCCGTCGTGATTGTCTGACAGGCGTTGCTGGGGGCGGGCAAAGTCTTATGAACAACTGCTGTGAAAATATGTGTAAAACAGGGAGATCTCAGCCACATGTCTGCGGTGTTTCAGACTATCCAGATCCCGGGTCAACTCCGAGTCGCCGACGAGACGCACAGATCTCTTCTAAATTGAATCCCGTACCTTTAGGGTGTGTTTAGGTGCGGCACCCCAGATGTATGAGCAATATTCTAAGCAAGGTCTTATTTGCGCTTTGTAGAGCAAGCTGCAGTGTATACAGTTTTTGGTCGCGAAATAGCGCACTAAGCTTCTGCGAGGCTGATTTTGCGATGTTAGCAACGTGGACATTTTGCTGTTGACCGAAACACCCTGTAGTCCGATTGACGAGGATGAAGGGATGGTAGATCCTGCCATAATGATGTCAGGACCCGCCGTATTGGCTTTCTTGGTAAACATAGCTGCTTGGGTGTTTGCTGCATTGAACTAGATCAAATTTCTGTCGCCCCAAGTTCAAACTTTCTCCAGACCTTGATTAATTGTTGTAATCTGCTACTGTCAGCGATGATAAGTCTCAACCTCTGGTAAAGGTGTTTCTGATCTGAATTGGGAGACAACGTACTGTCATCTGCAAAATTGTAAAGAGGATTATTTGTTTCGGTTAGCAGGGCATTATTACAGGTGAGGAACAGAGTTGGTGAAAGGATTGCGCCCTGAGGTACGGGCATTAATGGTGAATATGTTTGAGATGTGTCCATCATCTGCAACGCGCAGAGATCGGTTCTTAAGGAAACTGGCAAGCTAGCTGTATAGAGGCGCCGGCAGTCCGATGGACGGTAGTTTGTTGAGCAATCCCTCATGCCAAACTCTGTCGAATTCCTTCGAAATATGAATCGCAATCGCTCGAAATTCTCCGTAGTTCTCAATTGCCCTACTCCATATATTAGTGACACACCTAGGCCAATATATCTCCTGTCGATTTATCTTTGCAATCGCTCATTATTCTGTTGGTCGCGAGGTACTTAACTCAAACTAACTTATTGCTTCAAAAATATCAGTAGTCTTTCCTCCACAAAAACAGCTCTTCGATAATTTACATCCTGTAACTGCATTGATGGTTTCATTAGATCAATAAGCTTCTTGGATAATTTTATTTCCATCCTGCAGAAGTTCTGGAATTTACTTGTGGCCGCTGGGATACTAAATAATAAACGTGCTATGTGTATCAGCATTATCTCGTAAGTAAGGATCACTCTGGATCTGTCTTCTTTTTTTCCTTCTCCTCCTTGCAATTAAGAGAGCTATTTATATTAACATAGTTATATTGTTTTCTTCCGACGACATCAATGCAGCTATTATTACTAACCAAAGACTTATGATAAATGGAATCGCACTATGCGACTTTGGTATGAAAGTAAGCATTTAAGCCACGAGTGGTTACGTGCTTCCCGCTTCCAGGTAGCAAGTCGCACTTCGCATTCTACTTTGGTGTGGAAACCCACCGATATTACTACTTATGGGTAGTTGCAAGCTATTGTTGGTGCTAGTACCAGCGAGATGGCTATGATTAACGAAAAACCTTGATTCTGGTGGTTATAATAATAATAATAATAATATCAATAATAATAATAATAATAATAATAATAATAATGATAATAATAATAATAATAACTTAAAACTACTGGGAGCCACCCGAAACCAACTTGACCAGATGCTGAACATACTGGAAGAATTCTCTAATGATATAGGAATGGAATTTGGGCTGGACAAGTGTCGTATTAACAACATTGTAAAAGGAAAAGTGCAGCCTGGATCCTTCGAGATGCAGGATGGTCAAACGATAGAGGCGATGGAAGAAAATGACACCTACAAATACTTGGGAATGCTGCAGGCAACACGCATAGATCACCGGACTATGAAGGAAAAAATCACTTCTGAGTTTACAACAAGAGCAAGGCGGATATTGAAAACTAGCCTTAACAGTAAAAACCTGTTTAAAGCTCTGAATACGTATGCCTGTACTGCGTTGACATATTCCTTTGGTATAGTGGCGTGGAGCAAGACGGACATCCAGAACTTGCAACGGAAGGCAAGGACACTATTAACAAAGGCCCAAAAACACCATCCCCGAAGTGCTGTCGAGAGAACTACGCTCCCAAGACACCAGGGCGGTAGAGCATTAACGGATATTGGCAAACAAATGGATCGGCAAATTTCACTACTACGAAATTTCTTTCTAGAAAAGGCTAGGTCGTCCGCTCTTCATCAAGCTATATGTGAAATAGACGACTTAACACCACTAAAACTGAGAGATCGCGAAATAGATACTCACCACGTTACTGATCAAGAAAAACATCGATCATGGGCAGAAAAACCACTGCACGGGAGACACGTCAACGAGGTTGGTCAGGAATATGTCGACAATTACGCGTCGAACTACTGGCTCACTTCGGGACAAATGTTTCCTGAAACAGAAGGATTCCTCTTGGCTATACAAGACCAAGTGATCCCAACCAGAAATTACCTTAAGTATATTGTTTCGGATCCCTCAGTACAGAGTGACAGGTGTCGATATGATTGCCAAGCGACAGAATCCATTCAACACATAACGGGAGGATGTCAGGTGTTTGCACAAACAGAATATAAAGCACGACATGACAACGTGGGAAAAATACTGCACCAAGAACTAGCAGTGAAACTAAATCTTGTGGCGACGGAGAAAGTTCCTTACTACAATTACGCACCAGAGCCAGTACTTGAGAATGGCGAATATAAATTGTATTGGGACCGTACTGTTCTCACCGACCAAAGAACTGTCAATAATAGACCGGATCTTATTTTAGTGGACAAACGGTTAAGAAGAACGACGCTCATTGACGTGGCCATACCAAACAACAGCAACCTACAAACGAAATCCAACGAGAAGATCGTAAAATATCGAGACCTTCAAGAGCAGATTAAAAGGCAATGGGAGATGCAATGTGTCAAAACGGTTCCAATAATAATATCGTCAACGGGACTTATTCCAAAAGCTTTGTCAGAAAACCTTAAACAACTAGGACTAAGTGAGCACCTCTACAAAATCATGCAGAAGGCGGTGTTACTAGGGACTGCACGGGTCGTTAGGAAGTTCATGGGCACAGAAGACCGACCACCATCCAGGACCCGATAACATGGAAAGGGTCACACCAGAGCTCAATCCTTTTGATATCTAGAATATCTGGGATGAGTGAATGTTCCCCTTTGAGGGAGTGCGAAGGCCACATGGCCAAGTCGAAAATAATAATAATAATAATAGTAATAATAATAATAATAATAATAATAATAATAATAATAATAATAATA
>MU187841.1:0-13959 GCA_016904865.1 Pissodes strobi | reverse complement strand
TAATAATAATAATAATAATAATAATAATAATAATAATAATAATAATACTAATAATAATAATCAATGCTAAAAACCTTACTAAGGCTATTAACACGTTTGCTGTACCAATTTTGTCGTACTCATTTGGAATTACCAAGTGGACAGACACTGATATTGGTGACTTACAAAGAAAAACGCGAGTGGTACTGACTCGTAATAAGTTGTGACACCCAAAATCTGCTAAAGAGCGACTAACACTACCCAGAGACATTCGTGGTAAAGAGCTAATACATCTTTATGCCCTGTGGCAAAGGCAAGTCATCAACTTGAGAACATTCTTCCATGGGAAAGCTGAAAAAAGTGTGATACATAGAATTATTTGCAGAGCTGATCTTGGTTTCAGCCCGTTGAATCTCATAGATAAAACAGAAAGTCCTAAAATAGATTACGTAAAAGAGTAAATAATGGCTTGGGATCACAAACAGTTACACTCCAGGCATCGTAATGATCTGAAAGCAGACGATGTTGATGCTGTTGCCTCAAACGGATGGCTTAAACTGGGAACGCTGTTTCCTGAGACAGAGGGGTTTATGATGGCTATCCAAGATCAAGTTATTAGTACGCTAAATTATAGAAAATACATTATAAAAGATTCTGCTGTATCAGATAAATGCCGCAAATGTCAGGGCGCGTCAGAAACCATTCAGCATGTATTGAGTGGGTGCACAAGTTTGGCTCAAACCGATTATACTCACCGGCACAATCAAATTGCGTTTATAATTTATCAAAACAATGGTTTAAAAACTTATCTCATCAAGCAGAAAGAAGTGTTTCAGTTTCCTTATTACAAGTACAAACCCGCAGTCGTATTGGAAAACCCAAAGTATAAGCTCTACTTTGACCGTTCCATCCTTACTGATAAAACCGTATGCTACAATAGACCTGACATAACATGTAGATAATCTACAAAAAAACAACATCAACTAAAATTGCTAAATACACGGAACTCAAAGAAGAGATAATCCGTATGTGGAATATGAAAGAGGCATTTATAGTCCCTATAGTGCTCTCTGCAGCAGGAATAATTCCAAAACGTTTGGGTTAGTCTCAAATTAATTGACTTTCCTGAAACACTGTATATTAAATTGCAAAAAGCTGCAATCTTGAATAGCTGCAGAATTGTCCGAAAATTTCTTCAGGAAGATGTTCATGTAAATAATGAAAGAAATCGCAAAATAGTGAATTGAATTGAAAGCGATATTGCTGAGCAATAAGATAAATTTTGCGTGCCACTCGCTTTATAAGCCGTATACGTCAGAGAACACCAGCTAGTGCAAGTTGAAGCTGAGAATAGACAAAAACTGTGATAATAATAATAATATACGAACACTGCGCTACAAACACCATACTGGAGGAAGAGCAAAAGGGTTGTATACGAGGATCAGCCGTGTGCAAACATTAACTTCATAGATGCAGTGGTTATAAAACAGGTTCAGACTAGGAAGAGAGATCTGAATCTGTGCTATACTGACTACCACAAGGCCTTCGATCTGTCCCTCATGATTGGCTGATGAAGGTACTGGAGATTTACAAGATTTGTCCGAAAGTAAGAACGGTGCTCCAACATCTCATGAGCACCTGGCGGACCAATATCCTTGTCAACAACAACAACGCTGGTAAAGTCAAGATATCCAGAGGTATCTTTCAAGGAGACTCTTTATCACCAGTGTGGTTCTGCCTGGCTCTGAACCCTCTTAAGGCTACTGTACAACACGAATATTGGCTACAGACTTAACATCAGGAACGGGCGGAGGTTATCCCATCTATTGTATATGGATCCCAATGGTAATTTCGGCTGAAGGGATCACTTCAGGAAGGCGGTTATACAGAAACAAGAAAATCCCTTTTCTTAATAATCTATCAGGGCGGCATTGGCTAGAAGCCTTTAAAAAAAGACACAAAATCTAACCAATACTCAAGCGTCCGTCTGTTGCAGATGAAAAAGAAAAAATAACGAACCTTATTACGGGAAATGCAAAGGGCGACCTCGCTCCAGCAAAGGTCGTGATTAATCTCAAGAGAATTTTTAAGTCGCTTGCAATTTCAGGACAAACATTTTATGAATTTATGACTACTGTTTTTTATCCGTGGCTAGTACACAGTAACGCCATATTGCAAATAATTCTTTGGATGGTCTGTCACGCCTCTCATTTGACGTTATCTTTAAGTCAGTTTTGTACGGAAAAAGGGATAGATTCTATTGGATATTTTAATGTCTGGATCTAATGAACTAAGCGCTATAATCTCCCTAAATGCTTTGGAGCATTTACTGCTGACAGTAAGAAACAAAAATTCAGACGAAACAAAGGTAAAAGACATTCCGGCCTATATACCATCTCCGCTCAAAAACAACCTGTTTTGGCCAGGGATACCAAAGGTGGCTGTAAAACTAAAGGACAAAATACCATCTATGGCAAATTCCAATAAATGGCAAAAATATTATAGGAAAACAGAAAATATGAGACTAGAATAAGGAAAACGGCCTCACGAAAGGAAAATGAAGAGATTGGATTAGCAGGAAATAAAGAAAAATACGCAAATATTACAAAAAAATAAAGAAGAGCCTAAAAAGAATTAAAGAAAACAAAGTGTTGAGAAACGCAAGCTCTTATATTGAAAAATGATGCTTGGATCTATCATATATGCGAGGAAAGATGCCAAGAAGATATGACTAGATGTCAGATGTTCTTAGATTGGATGCACGAGAATTTGCGAACGTTACGACAGAAACAAAAAAAATCACGTAATGAAAATACATTTTTAACCTCCTTTTATACTTGACGGATATTTCTACGTTATGCTGCCACTGGAACGGCCTTCATTTTTCATGACGAATACTCATACATTGTTCCAAAATATATATATTAATAAAAAATTGTTTTTGTATAAATAATATATATCTTAGCAAAGAAACACTAGGAAAAGATATTCTACCAGGTGTTAAAAAAGGGGTTAACACATTCAGCGCCAAGCCAATTTTATTGAATCATCGCCCCAGGCCACCCATAAGGCAGGCTCGGGAGACACCGGTGCCCGCCCTGGCCCTAGAACCAAAAACAGGTATTTGTTAACCCACCAGGCCATAGCGGACACAAATTGGTTAACTTTGTAACAGTCTGATTTGGCCAATGTAAAATATTTTAAAGTTCATTTTATATGCTGCTATTAGCAACAAAATATGCTATACTTTGCTGTAAGAATTATTGAAAAGAGGTCAATACTTTTCGGTTGATTAATTCTAAATTTATTGATTTGATTTGTTGTCAATAAGCTTAAGGTTGCCGCATTTATTAATGTAAATTAACTTTATTCTACATATAAGCTAATGATATATTTATATTAGCTTTTATAACACTATTGTGGTCTTGAGTAGTTGTTTTGATCATCCCTTTCTCTTATGTTGCCCTCAGGCACTTTGTGACTATATTCATTTTAGTTGATAAGCGAACCACAGATCGCTTAGGTTTGATCAAATTACTAAAATAAGATATTATGTTATTGGTATAACTTTGCTTAATTTATATTACATTACCGTAGAACGGCCAGCAAACCGTTCTATATTTTTAAGAATTGGGTTAATAACGCCTACTGTAAAGTCTCATTAGATCGGTCAAATTCATATTTTATTTTCGGTTTGAATATTTCATAACTTTTTGGGACACCCGGTTGCTTAATTCCAGTCACCGGCTGGTCATGTCTGAGAACTTTTTGAGACCTCTCCTTTATTTTTCCAGGCGGCATGCTGTAATGTTCGCAATATTCGGTTGGTACTGTTGGTAGCACTGGGTAGTAGGAATGGGCTATCCTCCCGTAATTGTTGCTTTCGATTTAGGTTTTTAAAGGTTTATCATTTTCGTAGGCGTATTTCCTAGCATTTCTCGAAAAATTTCAGCTCATTAATTGTGGCTTTCGCAGTCGTTTTACAACCATAATAACGAGAACTAAGACGTTTATTATCTGAGAGTTATTCCTCGTATCGATTTGTGAAGCATTTCACGGCCCTACCTTTTTTTCTGATCTGACGTTAGTTCTCTAATTCCGTGAAAGTGCAAAAAGGCAAATTGACTGAAACCGATTATCTCGTTCTTCTAGAAATACCCTTTGGTGATAAAGGAAGGTTTTTGCTTTAGTGCAGTCATAGTGACTCAGCCTTTAGTATTGCATTTTATACTATCCTTCTTGGGGATATGGTGTTGAGTTTCTAGTTTGTGTGTTTGACACGACCGATTTATCGGGATTTAAATACCACACTCTGGTAAGCTTTCTCTGGAATTAATTTTTTTCTATTGCATGTGAAACACGTGGACGCCATGATGCTAATGGCTCTTTTCCATTATTTCTAGAGGCTTTCCAGGCTCATCTTACAAAACCGAGGCAGTTGATCCTCCAGCAACCCTCCAACACAAGCGAGGTAATTATTGCTACAGTTTTTTTTCTTAATTAACGATTTAATTGCCTTATCTGTGTTAACCCTTTTTTTTTCATTGACCACCATTTGCTTTGCGTTCCATGAGTTATTTTCTCTATTCCCTTTTATCATATCTGAATTTTTATTTTAATGTGACTGTAGTTTTGATGATATGGGAAAATTTATATTTTTTTTTGGGGTGATTCATACCTTTCTCTTTTTTATATTCAATTTGTCTGTACCTTAGTATTTCTTTTATTTGCTGATGGTCATTGAAAATCCATTGATAATTTTAGGGGGATTTGTTTTATATTTTATAAAGAAAATATACTTATCCAAGGGGGCTATAGTTTTTTTCATTGAAATAAGGGGGCTTCATCTAATTCGTCTTTGATTATTGCAGGGTTTTATCTCCGGGCCAATTCTATCACCGGGCTACAGATTTTATCTCCGGGCTATATATACCACAGCTGATTTGCCGATTTTGTCTCCGGGCTGTACCACAGCCAGTTTCATCACTATCGAGGGCTATCGACTCCTCTACAGGTGTACGGCGCGGCGCCTCCACCAGAGCTTGACGACCGGATCTAACGGGGTATCGTACAGAAGCTTAGTTATCTACTTTTTGTTGTTCAATTATTATGAATTTAGCACTGTAGATCGTGCGTTTCAAAGAGCCATCATAGTTTCGTTAAATCGTTTATTTTTCTGGTCAATTGATAGTCGTTCTTTTTAATATTAAAATATAAGTTTAGTCTTGTCGGCCAAGTTTATGATAGATTAATTTTACTTATTTATTTATTTTTTTTTTCTGACCGGCTGATATAATCGCTTTTGATCTTTTAATATAAATCAAGCATTGACAGCCAAGCTCCAGGATAGCTTTCAATAATTTTATTAGATTTTTATTCCTCATTTATTCATTAGTTTATCAGGTCGATTGATATAATTATTGCGCACGCATACGAATATGTAATAAGCTTAGGTAAACCAAAGTGATCACTTCGGATTTTAGTGTTTAGAGCGTTTAGTTGTAAGGCATACAGTACCGAGTTAACAACAGAATTTGTCTCCGTACAATACTCATATTGTACCATTATTATAATTATTAATTACTTAATAGTCTTTGACATTCCTTCGCCTGTTAGATCCAACAATTTCATTAACATTCTATAATACATTTTCTAAAATATTCTTATAAATAAAAATCCTTGTCGCCTTTAAACTGCAAAAATTTCACTGTAAGATTGTTGCTGTTGAAAAAAAACCTAGAAGCTAATAAATTGATCCGTAAATTTAGATTGTGTTTTCTTGTTAAGTTAAGATGAGTTTCTTTGTTTGATAAGCATGCCTAACAACCCCGTAGAACACCAGCGGAGCTTTTCCAGTTTAGTTGGAAAGAACTGGTGGCGCTCTACGACTCCACTCCCGGAGCAACACGACTCTCCCGTGTTAGGCTTGTTTTTAGTTAAAATCTTCACTTGCTTGCCAACTTTAATAGGAAAAACGTGTTGCAACTTTCCAGGCCATAGCGGACATTATAGCAGACAGAGAATAATCGGCGGACACCCCACCATGTACTTGGTAAAGAAGTAAAGTTTGACTTGTCGTGGCCTGCATTTGTCTTTCTGTTGCGAAAAGCAACAATAATTGTCCGCAGGGTACGCACTCGTGAAGAAACTAGCAGTGTAGACACTTCGTTAATGAGTATATTTTAGTGTGTTTAGTCACAAGAGCGGACATAGTTTTCAAAATCTTTACAATTGATTTTTTTCAGAACTAAAGATATATACGCAATTATATAGGACTAGAGCGGACAATTACTGATAAAAATTGTTCGAATTTGAGTGTCCGCTGGAAAATGTTAATGGGTAAGTGGTGTCCGCCTTGGTGACCGCTGTGGCCTGATGGAACTGTAGCTTATCGGGCACAGGTGTCCGCCTTGGCGCCAAAGGGGTCAACCCAAGACAAAAATGTATAAATTAAGATTGAATTTCAAATTGCGCACTTGTGCTTGACATGACAAATACTCTTATCAATGTATTATGTTTCTAGTATTCCACTTTTTTATTTTTCATTATTTGTCTGCTGCTATTTTTTGTTAATGTTTATCTTATTAATTTGACTTTGTTACGCGTGATATTACTTATTACACTGATAAATTAATGGTAATTAAACGACTAACATTGCCAACATACATTTGGTTTGCTTTTTGGTGCCTCTCCGAATGTCTATGGATATTTCTCATATATTGATTGGTACTCTCCAACAGACTTTAATTTTGTAGATCGAAAAATTTGTGAATACAAAACTATAAGGTTTTTCTAAAACGTCAGGGTGTTCCACACACCCTGAATATGGTATACTAGAATGATACTATTTTTCTGGTTTCAAATATATATAATATGTCCACATTTGCTTTCTAGTGTAGGTGGGCATCAACAAGCAATACATAGACAATATTTGCTTTACATTACAAAATTCATATTCCTGTTAACAAATTATTGTTAGCTATAAAATTCTTTATCTTGTAGCAATTGCTTAATTCTTCTGCTAAAATTTGATTTGTTTAATTTTTGGATGTATATCAAGAGGGAGAATATTGACACATTTCAGAGGTGATGTTTTGGTAGATCCTTGACTCGTCCTGTACATTAAAATTAGCTAACATAGCTATTAGCAAATTACTCTGTAATTCAGAAAAGCTCATTTTTCAAAATTAGAAAATTGGTTTTCTAACGATTATCCTGGACAGCAAAGTATGCGACCTTGCTCGAAACAAGACCATTTATTTAAAAGCTTTAAAAATGAAAACCGGCAATTTTGTTTCCTAATAGTGTTCGAGTGCTAAAGTTCTTTATATGATGGCTATTTACGCGATATCTTGCTCGTACTTATATATCATTTAAGTGCGGTACTCAAAAATTAAACGTTTCTATAAAAATGTGCCTTAAATCCGATGATTATGGTTGCCAGATGAAAATGGTAAAGAATGTTCCTTATTTGTTTGTGAGTTGTGAGAGGATTTCCAGAAATTAACTAGAATGTGATGCCATGAATATATTTATTTTACTTCTATGTAAAAATACGAACATAAACAACTTTTGATATACTATCTAAACAATTAAAAAAAACTAGGTGCCACTCGAATCATAAAGTAAGAACAATAAGTAAATTGACGAGTCTAGCTTGAGACTTTTAGAAATATTACTAAGAAGGAAAATATTGCTGTTGAGCTTTTTGTCACGGTTGCTATGTGCATATCCCATCGAAGCTTTGGGTACACGTTGATCCCCAAAAAACCTAGCTGATTTATGATATGTGTTGTTATCATCAGAACTTTCACGAAGAGACGACATCATCATCTGGGTTATTTCAGCATCCGCCATAAACCCGTTTTGAGACCTCGACAGGATCTCACTAGTACTTGCCTCCACAATAACCCTATCCTCCTCTTGCAACCACACCTTCGTGCCATCCGCAAACAAAACAAGCATTTCTGCTTGACCTATGTTTGGCAGGTCAATTACATAGATGGATCCCAGGATAGAGCATTGAGGTACCTCCATTCTCAAAGCTTGCATAGCCGACCCCACATTGCCTATCCTCACAGGCTGGACCCGATCAGATAAATACGGTTTGATTAATACAATACTGTTCGTAGCAATAAAGCTTCTTGAGTAACTTCCGGTGAGAAGCACAGTCGAATGACAGATCACAAAAAGCACTACTTGTAAAAATTTGGTCCTCAAACCCATGTAAAATACTCATGACCACACCTAGAGTCATACTGGCAGGCAGTAGGCAGTGAAAAAGTTGTGCTGTTCAAAGAAGGAAGTTATTTGAGTTGCGAAATACTTTTCAAAGATTTTAGACAAAACAGGACTGCTTGTTAGATATGTCATTAGAGTCCCCTTTATTCTTAAATATTGCAAGTGCACCAATTTAGAGTGATCGTGCAACATGATCGTGCTTTCTTAATCACCTTTTTTTCATTTTTTTTTTATTTTATTTTATTTATTTCATCATGATTATACAATGTATATAACAATCATCAGTCATAAGGTACACATTTAAAAAAAAAAATAAGCCTATATTTATAATTATAATTACATTGGTTATAATCCTTACACAAATGTCACAAAGAAATAGCAATTGTACACATTAAAATAAAATACTCAACCTAAAAAGACAAATAACAACAATTAAAAGTGTCTTTGCATCAATTAAAATGGATCTGGTTAAAATCAGTCTCATTAATAACACTGTTTAAGAAATCCATCGTATCATAAAAGGCGTTTTTTAAGAGATAGTCTCTGACTGCAGATTTGAAATGTTTTTCTGGCAATTCTCTGACACCAGTCGGCAATTTATTGCCGTAAGGGGTAAGGTCAGGCTTCACGAAGAGGCATAGCATTTTTTTCGATCGTATTATTAATTAACTGAACCGGAAATTTTTTATAAGTGCTCTATTTCAATTAATGTTAAAATAACAGTTCGTTATATCATATCTGCTGAATATGTATACTTCATATCGAAACGTCGAGAAACACCTTTTTGATTTTTTTTATGAGTATATCTGTTAGTATGAAAAACATGGCAACTCTGTTGGTTGAAGTCAAAGTAAAACTATATTCTAATAAAATAAATAAAAACTTCAGATCCTTATTTTAAAAAATATGCTGATGTTGGTTTATCTAATGTAAAACCTTATACAAAAATTCTTTTGCACAGAAGCAAAAGGTAACATTGTCTCGTAGAAAAATGACAAAAATTAATATAATTGTTATAGTCCTTTCAATATAGAATGTGAAACTTTAAACACTTAAATATTTACGCAATAAAAATAAGTCGTGAGTGCACCAGATTTCAGGCCAATTCTGGTTCGGGAATATCTGGGATTTTCGAGGAATTTTCATCGTCCAACTCAGGTAATTCGGGACCCCACTGGGAGGTCCGATTATTCGATTCCCCAATGTTTGGCCGATTTTCAGGCAGCGAAGGGGGAGTACTATTATTTTCTCCAGTACCGTCGTTATTGCCACCTGGATCTCCACACCTATGCCAATGCCCATGGAATCTATGATGATCATATCCAAATCCGTGTGGAGGTGGAAAACACGGTGCATAGAATGGCATGCGAGGATTGAATCCAAAGGGACCACCTGCACCAAAACGAGGTCGTCCTGAATATGGTGCTGGAGCAATGGGTATATAGGGCCTTGGAGGTAGTTCTTGAATGGGCGGGTGGCGACAGTCGTGTCCGCCATGGTCCTGGGGCCAGTGCTTTAAACCTTAAAGTGAAATTTATATGTGAATTATTAAAGTTAATTATCTTGAGACATATTTGTCATCTACTATTGGCAATGGGGCAATTGCGTGTAAGCCTTAATTGAATAATATTTATGTTCAGGAATACTATGTTTTTTTCTGACAAAATGATAGTATTTTATGTATATTCAATTTACTACAGACATAAACCTTAAGCAATCTTTACCATTGAATATTCTGCTCAAATTCCATAGGTAGTGGTTGGTGCTATTCCAATGTTGTTGAGAAAGATTTCTCTCATTCTGAGGAGACCAACTTGGATCCAAACCTATGGATCGAATTATTCTGGTAAGAAAAAGATTCGCTTGGTTTGAATCTGAAACCTAAATGATTAGATGATAAGTAAAAGTACGTCTGATGAGTAAAAGAATTTTCTTGAACCCCTTTAGTTTCAATTTCGATGTTGATCGCAATGTCCAGTATTATCGTTTTTTAAACGAATACTAATTAAAAGCTGGTTCTGCGATGATCTTATAGTGTTTTTTTTCCGCTAGAATTTATAAAAACTATCGATTTTCTTAAGGCACTATTCGCCCTTCTTCTGTTTTTAGAGAGAAGAATAAAATAAATCCGCACGTCCCCCCTACCGCCGCTTGGTTGAGAGTGGGCGGATCGGGTGATACAACCGAGGTGGAAGGATTATATCAAAGTATGTTGTTACTTATACTTTTAATGGCTCAAACAATAATAGTGTTATTGTCACGAATTGGGTCTGTATACGCCCTCGGATACGCCCGTCTCTCTTTGACCTCGTTTCGATTCTAGAAGTCCGTCTGACTGTAAATGGCCTATTATTTAACTCTAGATATTCGAGAAATATTCTAAATTATTTTAGAACATTCTAGGCTACGGATATTTGAATCAATAAGTCCTCTCTTAGTTTAATCTAGTATATAATTTGATATTGTTAAGAAATACTACTTAACAGATTAGATGATTAATAGCATGTTACAGTAAAATCGTATCGTAATCGGGTTATATCAAAATATGTTGTTACTTATACTTTAATTATATTATCTAAGGAAATACTGAATGGTTCAAACAATAATAGTGTTATTGTCACGAATTGCGTCTGGATACGCCCTCGGATACGCCCGTCTCTCTTTGACCGAGTTTCGTTTCTAGAAGTCCGTCTGACTGTAAATGGCCTATTATTTAATTCTAGATATTCGAGAAATATTATAAATTATTTTAGAATATTCTAGGCTACGGATATTTGAATAAATAAGTCCTCTCTTAGTCTAATCTAGTATATAATTTGATATTGTTAAGAAATACTAATTAACAAATTAGATGATAAACGATTTTATTAATTCAATAATAATCTTTATAGCAGGATAGATTTTTTGGAGACCATTTGAAGGTGTCGCCGAAGATAAAGAGAATGCTAATCCTGTATCTAGTTCTTCAGAGTGTAATCCAGAATTTAAAGGCAAATATTTACACGTGCAGTTCCTAATTCTAAATATATACGAGTGCTTCAAAAAAGAAAATCAACAAAGTTTGGACAAACATATTATTATAACAATTAATGAACTTACCAAATTATCAGTGCCAACAATTTATCAAGTTATTAAGCAAAAAGAAATACGCCTATGTCCTATATAATATGTTTGATATGTACCGATTACAGGCTTTTTGCAGGTCAAACTGACTGAAAATTCGATACCTGCATTAGACAGAATTTTATTTAGCTTTCGGCAATGTGTCATACATAGTAAAAACATTAAATTTAATGATAAAAGAAAACAGGGAAATAAATATTTTTCAATAAACTTGGCAATATCGCAAAATAAACCAGAACAAATTCTTATTTGTATAACAAATCAATGCCATATTTGCATCGTTAGCTTTTCTTTATTAGCGAATACCAAGATGAAACAATACTAAAAGTTTGAAGCTCAACCATCACGAGTTTACATTTATTTAAAAATAAAATGCTATAATTAATATCATAGCAAATTATATATAAAATAACGAACTATGTTAAAGAAACTATTAAAATAAATACGAATTTAAAAAAATATATACAGTGTGTCCAAAAAAGTATGCAACATATGGGAAACTTCTTTATTATTGGATTCTCAGAAAATTTTATTCTTCATAAAAGTTGGTGCTTGCCCTAAAACAGTAAACGAGTATTTCAAATTTAACATACTGCTTTTAGTGCGGACGCAAACGTCATTTTTCCGAAATCGCGTCAAGAGTAAAGTACCTTAAATTATAAAGATACAGCAAAATCTTATAAGGAAAAGTTCTTCCAAATTAAAAAATGAATCTAAATATGAAATTTGAGTTAAGTACATCAATTTTTAATTTCCCTTTTTTTTCTCGATTTTTTTCTCAAACTTTACGCCATCGGCGAATGCTTTGTTCTTTTGTTATTAGTATACTTGCCAAGCAACTTTAAAATTTATTTAAAATAGACATTAGTTACATAGTTGCATAATGTTTCAGTTTTAACAGAGATAAAAGCCAGTTTAGGTATCAGTGTGTTGCACACATTTAAACAATGTTGGTCCAAAATAATTGTCCACAATAATTATCACAAAATATAATTGGAATGACTGACTCAATAATAATTAATTTCATATCAGAGCGAAGTAAAATTATTGCTATTTATTTGTTTTTATTCCAAATGCATGGCCTACTCTTCAAGACCAAGGCTTTTTAGGATACTTGGGCATATTTTGCTGATTTGCTCATCGCGTGCAAAAGATAAATAAATTATTAGTTGTTTTACATGAAATGAAAAGAGTTGGGTCTATTCATAATTTTGAGTGGAAACATTTTTGAATCAAAACTGTTTAAATGTGTTTGCAACACACACAACACACTGATACCTAAACTGGCTATTATCTCTGGAAAAACTGCAACATTATGCAACTATGTAACTAATTTTTATCTCAAATAAATTTTGAGGTTACTTGGCAAGTATACTAATAACAAAAGAACAAAACATTCTCCAGTGGCATAACGTTTAAGAAAAAATCAAGAAAAAAAAACGAAAAATTAAAAGTTGATGTACTTAACTCAAATTTAATTTTTAGATTACTTTTTTAATTTGGAAGAACTTTTCCTTATAAGATTTTGCGGTATCTTTATAAATTAAGGTACTTTACTCTTGACGCGATTTCGGAAAAATGACATTTGCGCCCGCACGGAAAATTTGTAATACTCATTTACTGTTTTAGGGCAAGCACCAACAATCAAGAATCAAAAAGTTTCCCATATGTTGCATACTTTTTTGGACACACTGTATAATGCTAGACTGCTACTTTGATTTCGAAGCATTACAACTTACCATTTGGAATTATTATTTTTAATTAATTATGCTGTTAGTTATAGTATATTATTAGTTTGATTTTTAAATGTTATCCGGTGACTGCTTACGAGTTTTACGGTTTAAGTATTCATTTCAATATTAATAAAAAAAGAAAAGTTGATGTTTTATTCTTCGATGTTGGCAAGTTTGTTTAAAATACCTACATATTTTTGTTTTTTACGACTAAACTTTTTCTGTGCGGTACATCATTGAAAAGATCAAAAATATACTATATGATATCCACAAGTTAATCTCCAGTAAATGTTTCTCGTAAAAAGTTAATTTAGAAAAGTTTTGGCTGATTTTAACAATTCTTTTAAATTCAACAAGTTACAAGTGGTTTTCTAAAATGTAATATTTCAATATTATTTCCATTATACCTACTAACGGATTACATTTAGCTATCCCGAATTTGGGACAATCTGTATACTGCCTTTGTTAAATTTCTTCATGTATTCCTCATCCTTTATGTAGATGTTTGACCTCAGACCATCCAAATATAGCGTTATCAAAAACCTCAGTACCAAATAGGATTTTTTTTATTGAATGCTTTAATTAAAATTTGGTTTCCGCTTAAGTTTTTGCTTGTCTGAGAATGATAATATATAGTTAATGACGTGACAAATTGAACAGTTTTTCTACAAAAAAAATCTGCCATTTTTGTGGAACTACAGAAAATTGTATTCTTTAAAGAATAAGCTGCTTTTACAAACCTTATATACCAAATTTCAAACGCATGGTACAATTTTTATTTTTGTCGGTGTTCATTTATTTATTTCTTAAAAGTTTTTATCTGAAATAAAGGTCATATTTTTTTATAAAATTTAAGTACTAAACTCTATACAAAACATGTTCA
>MU187840.1:27202-69870 GCA_016904865.1 Pissodes strobi | reverse complement strand
TGACTTCGCCGCTCTATCGATCAGCGCCGGAGTCGCGTAGCGGGAGTAGTCGCTGCGTGCGCAGGTCGTAGCACTGTTGCCGGTTGCTCAATTTTTCGGTTCACCAAGTTTGTTAATATAATTTAAAACAAACCGAACACTAATAATGGATGAAATAATAAATCAGGTTAAAATCACAGAAGAAGGATATATACTCACAACAGGTGAAATCAAAATCGCGTCTTATACCAATGACGCCCTAATTATAGCGGAAAATGAGGACGACTTACAACGGCTTCTATACTCATTCTATGTAAAAGCAAAAACCTTCAACACGCAGGTATCGACCAGAAAAACCAAAGCCCTAGTCATTTCCAAAGAACCAATGAGATGTAAACATGCCTTGGAAAATAAAACAAAAGAACAAGTCATGTCGTTCGAATACGTAGGCCTACAAATTACCTCAAGCCAAAATAGAACAAATGAAGTAAGATAACAAGCCAATAAAGCCAGCCGAATCTCAGGTGCACTTTGGGATATTATCTGGAATAACACCAGCATGAGCAAAAAGTCAAAGATTAAAATATACAAAATCTGTGTTGGACCCATATTAACGTACGCTATAGAAACAAGAGCTGACAACAAAATAACAAAAAACACCCTACGAACAACTGAAATGAAAATACTCAGGAACATCTCAGGGTACACACTAAGATACAGAAAAAGAAACACAGACATAAGACACGAATGTGAAGTGGAAGACATCATCAGATGGGGACACAAACGTAGAAGGGACTGGAAGAGCCACGTGGACAGGATGGCAGAGGGAAGACTGGCAAGAATCGCTAGGGATGGAAGACCATGGACAAGACGCGCCCCCGGAAGACCTCCAAAGTGATGCGTGAAGTCATTGACCTCAACATTTCAAGAGAATTAAGTTGGAAAATACAGGCCTAAGGCCTACAATATGAAGAAGAAGAAGAAGAAGAAGAAGAAGAAGAATAAGAAGATGTATATTAATTTATATATCCTTACCATTTTCAAAATAAAAAAACATACACAAAACTTTATTGAATATCGTATATTATGTCGTTCTCTCAAAAGGTAAACAATTATAATTCTGTGTTTTCATTGGTCGAACATAAGCACATAGCATAAGAAGTTGAAAGTTGGCCAACTTCTTATGTCAAGCTTATGTTTTGTCATATATTATGTTGATCTATAAATTGCCTGACTTAAATTTGAATGTTTAATTTCTTATGTTTATGCTATGCATATGTTATGTCAATCTATAAATCCAGCTTTATGTTCTTATGCTACGGGGTTATGCGAAGTGCGTGTGATGGCCTTAACACGTTAGCACTTGCACGTGAATTTTGCGACGTTGCTAAACGGTTTAGTTAATATCCGAAATAATTTTTATGCATAATACTTTTAACATTTTACTTTGGGTTAGCTTGGGTTAGATTTTGTTGGACAATGTACGTATAACCACCTAAACTGGCGCGAAGTTAAAAAAGCATTTTCGGATATTTACTAAAATGTTACTTATTATGCATAATCCGGCAACGTTGTATTAATGATTTTTAAATTTGGCAGAAATCATTTAGTTTCGATGCTTAGACTTATATTTATACACGTGAGTGGGCCCAAATAGGACCCTCCACTGCGACCCTTGGTCTATTGTGGCTCACATCTGTGGTTTCCACTATGCCAGAGGCTCGATCTTTTTCATGAAATCGAACAGCTTTCTGGGGTGGATAGTTTTCAAATCTGCAAGTGTGATTTGAGAATTTCCAAAGACTGTTTGTCTGGTTCTTTCCATTGCTGGACAGTGGCATACAATATGATCCATTGTTTCTTCGTCCTACAAGCACAAGTGGCATTCCGTTTCTTCGGAGAGCCCTATCTTGTTCATGTGGCTTCTTAGCCGACAATGGCCAGTGTACATGCCAACTACAGCCTGTACCTACTGTCGGCCAAGTTGAAGAAATTGTCCAGTTCTCACTCCTGATGACAGATTCACCGCTAACTTTGAGTGAGGCCTGGTAACTCTCTCCATTTGTCTACAAATAGCTTTTGGGTCCACCTGGAGAGGCCTTCTTTAGCTATTTTATAAGCTATTCCCAGTACTGGTTCTAGTCCTATGAAGGCCGTTGCGGCCGCCTGCTTCGCAAGAGCATCAGCTTTTCCGTTGCCTTCATATCCTGTATGTCCAGGTACCCAGATCAGTGTAAGTTTATTTTCTCTACCTAGTTTGGTGAGTAGTTCCTGGCAGTTCCATACTATCTTGGATGAACAATGGCTAGATTCAAGAGCTTTTAAAGCTGCTTGACTGTTCGGGAAGATTTTGATTGACTTGCATTTCCAGCTTCTATCGATGAGCCATTGTGCAGTCATATCAATGGCCTTAACTTCAGCCTGAAAAATGATTGCATGTTTGCCTAGGGAACACTTAAGCTCAACCTTACCATTTTTATTCCATGCAGCGGCTCCAGTACCATCATTGGCCTTGAAGCCGTCAATGAACCAACTATTCTCTGTTATTCTCAGATGTTCCGAGTCTTTTGTCGATTCGTTCCTCTCTGGTAGGAGGACGTCATAGGCATGGTAATACTTGGTTTGGTAGGCATAACATCTGATGGTAGACCCAGCACACTGTCTTGCTCATTGGCATTTTTCAGCCTGTTGGGCACCATGATGATCGCCTGCGGATTGTTGATCACCCCCTGTGTTAATCCATACGTCGCCCGTCTAGCCCCCTTCTCCAGTACTATTTGAAGAGGTGGCAGATTTAGATGACACTCAAGCGCTGCTGTAGGTGTGGTGCCGAAGGCGGCACTAATTGCCAGACACTCTTGTCTTTGTAATGTAGATAATTTGATTCGCGCGGAGCTCTGTAAGCTCTTAGAGTACCAAGCTACTGCTCCATATGTTATCATTGGTCTTATGACCGCAATACAGCACCAGTTCATTTGTTTGGGATGTATGCTATAGTGACAGTTTCGCTTTTGCGGCAATTTTATCCAGATGCGCATTCCAGATAAGTGTTTTATCTAAGATACTTAACTGTATTCGCTAATGGGATAGTTTCTCCTTTGAGTGAAGGTGGTCTTAGGTCTTCTAACCTTTTCTTCCTTGTGAACATTACTACAACTGTTTTGTGTGGGTTCACAGATAGTTGTTCCCTTTCACACCAGTCATAGACCATTCCTCTGAGATACTTATTTGCGAGTTACTTCTAATCAGTATGAATAGATCATCCGCGCATGCCTGCACCTCCACATCCCACAGCGAGGGGACCGCCAACAGATCATCCATCAGGAGAGACCACAGAAGGGGCAACAGATCCCCGCCGCGGGCATAGCATAACAGCCCTGAATCTGTAGCTCTCCCCATGTAGGGTTGTTGTGCTTACTCTGCAATTTAACATACTTCCGGTCCAGTTCCTTATTTGTGGTTCAACCCCTCTTTCAGCTGATGCTGTGCATAAGGAGTTTGGTAATGCATTATTGAATGCTCCTTCAATGTCTAAGAGCACACCCATCGCGATAGTCTTGCTTTCTAACGCTTGTGTTATGTTGCCGACAAGGTTGTTTAGTGCTAGTTCTCTAGATTTGCCGTTCCGATACGCATATTGGTGAGCATTCAGTGTGTACTCACCAAGTGCACCCGTTCTAAGGTGCACGTCGAGTATCTTTTCCATGCATTTCAACAGAAAGGAGGTCAGACTTATTGGTCTCCATAAGTTAGGTGTTGATTCCCTACGACCCATCTTTGGGATGTACACCACTCTAATTTTAGTCCAGCTGCTAGGTATATAATTACGCGCTAGGCTGGCTCTAAAAGATTAATTAAGAACGGTGTTAATACCTCCAGACTGTTCTGCAACAGTGCTGGAAATATTCCGTCCTCACCAGGTGATTTAAAAGGCTGAAACGATAGAATAGCACTTTTAATTGTTGATGCATTAATGATATTCTTGGGGACAATCCAGTCGCCCGTTTTTGGCCGATTTGATCGGTCCTAAACAGGCTCCTCCTCATCATTATGCAAAATCCGGCATCCCGGGAAATGAGTCTTGGCCAGAAGCTCTAACTTTTCTATGCCAGATTCCGTAAAGGATCAGTCAGGTCGTTTTAGCGATCCCAACTCCTGAACGGGTTTTCTAGAGAGGATTCTATGGATCCTAGCACTGCCAGGTGCATCTGTTATGCTCTGGCAGAAGGTTTCTCATACATTCCTTTTTGCCTCTCTGATGGCTTTGTTGTAGTTCGTTAGAGCAGTTCTGTATTGATCCCATATGCCGGTCTCTTTAGCTCTATTAAAGAGTTTAGGAACCTCCTTCCTTTGTTTGTCAAGGCAGTTGTTCCACCAAGTGGTTCATCTGTTATCCCTTTTAGTCTTGAGTGGATGAGTGGACAGTTTTCATGATAAGCCGTATTTATGGCTGTCCTCAGTTGCTCCGAGGCAGCTCAATCTCATCACGATTTGATATCTTTGCAATAGAGGTCCACATCTGCTCCTGAAGGGTACGACTAAAACCAGCCTAGTCAGTGCACTTAGGGTGCCTGTATTCTTGCTAAACATGATTATTTTTATGGCAATTAATTTTTTTTTTTGCTTAAATAATGCATTTTCGCATTTTATTTTAAATGTACTGTTTCAAATGAATAAAAAAATAATAATAATACCTCATTACACGTAATGGTATATCTTAATCTTTTTAGCTTTTTCCTCTGAATATATTTTTGCTTATTAGCTCTTATAATAAATAAAACTGGTATTTTTACAAACTATTTTTGTGCCTCATGAAACACGTTATTTTCACGATTTCAAAATACATCTCTATGACGTGTTCGATGTGACGGCAAATCGCTGTGACATATTGCCGTCATTATTACGTCGATTTCACGTCACGTCAAAAGACGTGGGAGGTTTTTGATCCCGAATAAAAGTTTTCATAATCATAGTCTTCTTTTATCGCCCCAAAAATATAATACTATATATTCATTGGCTGCAGTTCTACGGGGAGAGGGGGGGGTCAATTAGATAGGTAGGTATATATAAATATAAATAAATTACAGCTGGTTAAGTTGAATGAATGTTAATTCAAATATACGAAAATATATAACATAATGTACAGTAGGGGAATGTAAATAATGACGTAGGTGTAAGTTTTATAATTAATGTATTTGCGTTCCTATACTTTCTGTCAAATGTATTTAATTTTGAACATGGTCTGGTGCTAAAACTTGAAGGATACGAACGGGTCTATCCGAAGACGTACGTCACAAATAGTAACGAAAACCGCAATAGGATGTTTAATATCGAATCTTTTAGTGATAGGCTTAAAGGGGCCACACATTTTTTTATTATCGATTTCTCAGAAAATGATATTCTTGCGTGTTTTGTTGTACCGATTGATGATATATTCGGTTTATATCATTGGACCTGTTGAAGCAATAGAAATGCTAGTGGTGTCAAATTGAAGATTAGATAATAAAAAATAAGTGTAGGTTTGCCTGTCACTGTATCAAAAAAAAGTTGTCATTTAAATGCCATATGTGCCCTTTCGGTGTCATGTGTAATGCCAACTGTTGCTAAATAAAGTTGTTTTTAATACATCTTTAGGCATGACACTGAAAGGGCACTCGTTCACTAGCTTAATCTTAATATTCTGTATACCATATAGTAAACATCGGCAAGCTAAATTGTTAAGTATTTTATAGTTAAGAGTATTTATATTTTCAATGTTATGTTCTTTGACTCTCGGGGGAACCTGTAACCCCTAGAGGGCGCGTCCCCAGGTGGCGGATAGGGGGGGCTCGACAGATACGTCGTCGGGCTGGAGGGAAATAAAATACCTCCCGTGGACCAACAGGTGGGGCAGATAGGGCCCCTCAGCTGTAGAGAAAGCAACCTATCTAAAGGAGAAAACCTTGAAAAGAAATTCTGGCCCTCCAGCTTGGGGGTTGAGACTATGGGCTTGCTCCTCATATCTTGTAAAAGAGAAAAATTGCGAAAAATCCTCGTAACTTGCCTCGGAATCAGGACAGCAAAAATCGGAAACGGATTGGCTTACGGAAAAGGATATTGAATATTGGAACCTGGAATGTTCAGGGTATTAGTACAAAAGCAAGTCAAGTATTTGACAACCTCTCCAAATATAAGATGTATATTGTAGCACTAACCGAAACCAAAAGAAAAGGCACAGAAAATGAGTAAATAGGGAACTACCTTGCGACGCGCTTTCTGTGTAATAATTTTTTTTAAAGGAAAAAAAGATGTTAAATGCTCGTGGAGCTATGACGAGTTTCACCGAGATTAGTATTAGTTAATACTCTCTTACCGATTAAACCAGATATAATCTGTTTACAACAATTACCCGGCAGGTCGGACTGCAAGGCCCTGTAGCAAGCTGTAAAGTGAGCGCGCAATTTGCCCGCAATAATCCGGAGAAAGGTTCATTGGGCGCCACCAAGTTCGTTACGGACTAAACGGGAGATCCCCGCGTTATTCGTGGAAACTGCTGCAAGACCTCCACTCTCCAAGGTAAACCTTGCCGGTAAGGAATGCTAAAAGGAATGCCACCACCTATTCATTAGCAAAGTTAAGATAAGTAAATTGAACACTCCAGCTGTTGAGCCAAATAAAACACGCCACAGATACGATTCTAATTATCTATTGTTCAACAAGAAACATTAAAATAGTACAAAAGGTATCTTTCTATCTTATAGAAGTATATATTTAAGAATATTAATAATTTGTGAAATTTTATAATTAGTACTTAATAAAGGAAAATGAAAAGGATATGAGAAAGGTACATAAAATAATTATGAGAGGGCGCAGCCAACGGACAATTAGAGGCAGTTCAAAACCCCAATTTAAAGGCGTTAAAAATATGTATAGTTACTAATTATCTAATCAAAGATACTTCAAAACTCAAATCAAGTATGATTGACGAAATACTCCCAAAAACAAAAAACGACTACCAACCGAGAAAGAGAAATTTGTGTTTGGACTCTCACGCGGAATCGTGATCAAGTATGCCGCTTAACAGATGTGGGCGCAAAAGAATTTACAAAAAAGATATTCCGGAACTAAATTTACGGTAACAGCAATTAGGAAGGTAATTATCACTTAGCTGGTTTGTTGGCCGATCCTGCCAACAACTAACTGCACCACGTCCAGCGGAAAGCCTCACACGGACGGCTTGTTCTGGACTCCTAGTTCATACCAGCGGGTAAAGTGAACCCCACAAATCAAGCCGGGTGGACGATCTACAAGCTGTTCGCCGGGTAGTCGAACTACAAACGTCCGGCAAATCTAGCTGGAAACTATCTATCTACGCCGGGTGGGTGAACTACAAAGTTCCATGATTCAAACCGGGTAGAAGAATTACAGAATCCTAGCCGGGTGGGTGGACCCTAGGAATGGCAACACTCCCTAGTAATGAGCCACACAAACCAGAGCATCGATTGCTTTTAGATACAATCCTTACGAAAAAAATAACATTTTTAGTTACATATTACAGTCAAATTCAAAATGAATCCGAGTTTATATGAGAACAGAACATAAATAGGAAAAGAACACCCGTATAATATATTAGAGCAATCGAAGTTCTACAACTAAAACTTAATATTAATTATGCAGAAAACTAAAAAGGTTCAGTTCGTCCAAGGGAAGCCGACATCATACGTTAAAAATAATATTACCGCATTAGAAAGAGAAAAAAAGAAGTCCAAGAATTTGGACCGAGTTTGGCACAGCAAAATAATTGTACATAATCGTTAAATACAGTAAATGACAGCGATAATACGGAAAAAGAAGATGAATAAATATAATTTTATATTGTACAAAGTATGGTACAGTGTAACACGTGCAACATATCGATAAACAAACAACAACGTTATCTTGACGAGGAAAAAGTCATAAAATTGATTGCTACGAAATGTACTAGGTTTAGTACAAGAGAGTATTTGTACTACATTGACAAAAGGTGTTATCATACGGAAGAGAAAGCTGTAATATCTTTTTTATGAATTGTACTGAGTCTAGTACAATACACTATTTGTACTACATTGATAAAAGATGTTATCTTACGGAAGAGAAGGCTGTAAATTGGATTTCATGAATTGTACTAAGTCTAGTGCAATATAATATTTGTACTACATTGATAAAAGATGTCATTTTACGGAAGAGAAAGCTGTAAATTGGATTTCATGAATTGTACTAAGTCTAGTACATTATAATATTTGTACTACATTAATAAAGGATGTTATCATACGGAAGAAAAAGCGGTAAAATGGATTTCATGAACTGTCCTAAGCCCAGTACAATAAATTTTGTGCTACATTAATAAAAGATGTTATCATTCTGTATAAAAGCAATGAAACAGATTTTATGTATTGTACTAAATCTGGTACTAGATAATATTCATACCAAACTGATAGTATGGTCCGCATAATGAACAAAAAGCACTAAAATATACTTTAATGAAAAATCGTACTAAACAAATTTGACAATTAAATGGTCTGAACAACCTTCCAATATTAATACCAAATAGAAATCATGTATCCTCCTTTATTTTAATAATTCAAGAAAAAAGTTCAATAAGATAATAACAATGAACGAAAATATGACGTAATCTGCATTCAATAATGCAATCTGATGGCTTTCCCTAGTAACGAAAACTAATAACAAACAAAACTGCATTACCTAACAATTAACAACCGAAGTTCCCGGTTTAGTGTCTAATTAATAGTTGAAATCAATTACCCAGACGAATCACTAGAAGTTAATTGCACGATCAATTATTAAAATTAAAGATAAAAACAACAATTCCCCATTGCATCAATTCTAACTTCGGTAACAGAATAAATTCCTTCAAATTAGCGGTTTTGGCATTAGTCGCAACTTATTGCTGTAGACAATAGATGCCTTTGATAAAGTAACGTAATAATCGATGGTTCAATTTTACAACCGCTGCTAATCCGCTTCAGAAAAATCAAATAATTTATACTACTTAATTAACGAAAATCTACATTACATTTCGTCGTAAATAAAATAAAAACGATTAATTAGGCCAATCGCAAGACCCAGTGAATAAATATTAATGACTATTCCATTTAAATATAAAAGTCCAAAAGTCTGAATTAATATCTAAGTAATATGATGTTACGCCGATCAATTAAGCTAATAAATCAAGTCCGATATGAATGAAAACCATTAATTGGCACAATCGCGAAACCCAGCTAATAAATAAAAAACTATGCCATCCGAATATAAAAGTCTATAAGCCTTAATTAATCTCTAATTAATATGACGTCACGCCGATCAATTAAGCTACTAAATAGAGTTCGATATGAAAGAAAACAATTAATCGGATCAATCGCGAAGCCCGGCGAATAAATACAAATGACTATGCCATTTGAATATAAAAGCCTATAAGCCTTACTTAATCTCTAATTAATATGACGTCACGCCGATTAATTAAGCTACCAAATCGAGTCCGATATAAATAAAAAAGCAAAATAATACACAAATGCAATTAATAAAGACCACGAGAAACGCAAAAACATCTGCAAATGATAAAGAATGCGTACCTCTTAAAATGAGGGCCAACAGCTGTCGCACGAGACGCTAATCACACAATGGCTTCCGACGCCGGACAAAGCAAATCCCGAAATCCTCGCCTAGCGAGTTATTCCCGCATCTACAGCACTAAAACTAACGAAACCAAATCGAGATGGCCGATACGGGAATTTTTACGTTGGTTATCGATAAAATCCTACTAGGATGCCTGGGCTTAAACCAGATTTAAATAAATCGACAAGCGCACGGGAAAGCTTGACTAGAAAGTGCCGTACCTTACGGAGAAACCCAAGGTGTCGTCGCGCGCGTTTGCGAGGTGAAGACAGCGCGCAGAAATTTACATCGCGACGTGTATCGACGCACCAATGAAACGGATCCCTTAAGGTCACGCGAGAAAAACATAAAATCGAATTAAATATCAGATTTAAATGTCGAACGACCAGCGGAGACCCGAGTAGTAGTGGGGACGTCCTAAAAGTTAGTGACCAAAACGGAATGTCACAACCTACACTTCTATAGGGTGGTAGAGAAGTGCAAAGGAGCCAGGGCAGGAGTCTCAAAAGCCGTACATAGAAAGTGGAAAAATAATATAAAAAATTGGGAAGAAATAAACGAGCGAATTATGAAAATGGAAATAGAAATATGGAGCCATGTGATTGTGGTCATTGCGGCTTATGCCCCGACAGACGACTACGCCATGAACCTGAAAGATGAATTCCAAGCACAACTGACGAATCTCCTTAGAGATTCAAGAAAAACGATACAAATTAAAAATGAGTCCATAAGGTTTCTCTACAAGCTGCGTTTAGCAACCAAAATATCAAATCTCACAGAAGATACAGCCGAAACTATGTATAATAATTTAAAAATATCAATATATGAAGCAGCCTTTAAATCATTAGGGGAAATCGAAGCAGAAAATAGACAGTATGACCTATGGTGGAATACTGAAATAGAAAGTCTGGTGAAAGAAAAACAAAAGTGTTATGAAACATAGTTATCCACTCAGGATAATGAAGATCGAAAATAATACGCCAGAATAAACCGAGAAGTTAAAAAAATGTTAAAAGGGCTAAAAACGAGGCTTGGGAAAAGAAGTGCACGGAGATTGAAGACCACATTGGGGGAACAAAATCAAAAATGGCTTGGCAGACGATAAAAAGTAAAAAAAAAAGAAAATAACAGTCGACTTAATTTAGAAATTATTAAGATAACGGAGTGGGAAAAATACTATCAGGAGATGTTAACAGAGACAAGAGAATAATATATTAGGCTACAAGAAACCGAAACAAACATTGAAGGAAACGTACAAGAAATAACAATAGAGGAAATAAAGAATGAAAAATTCCCAGGTCCCGCAGGCATCCCAATGGAATTACTTAAAAATGCCCCAGATACAGTAGTTGACAAACTAAAGACCATCTTCAACAAATGTTTGTTGAATATGGAAGATCCATCAAATGAGTGGAAAATGGCATTTCTCACATCAATACACAAAAAGGGGTCAAAAACAGAATGTAAAAAACTACCGAGGCATTAGTGTCACTGCTACCATTGGAAGGCTGTACGGACCGCTAATCAAAGAACGACTAAATGGGGTAGCAATAGGTGAAGAACAAAACGGATTTACGGCTGGACGATCATGTCGAAAACATATTTACCATTAGGCAGACTATAAAAAAAAGAAGAGTACGGAACCAAGAAACACATCTAATATTTATTGACCTAGAAAAAGCATATGACACGGTTCCCCTCAAAAACCTTTACGAGGTTCTAATCTAATCGTTGTACAAGGGGTTAGAGACGAGAATAAAGGTTGGTAAGAGGCTATCCAAAGTTTTAAAACCGATAAAAGGCCTCAGGCATGGTTGTTGCTTATCGCCAACCCTCTTTAATTTATTTTTATTCTATATTATGTAGTTTTCTTTGATGGCATGATGCTTTCAGTAATGAAACGGTGCTTACACATCAAATAATATGTTCAATTCATAGAATGACCTTTTTACCTTATGCATATACAGACGTACCAATTAGAATTAAAACACAACATGTACTTTAATTATGTATTTTATAATACTTGTAACAAACAGTTAAATACAAATATAACAGCTGTAGAGAAATAAGATTACAAAAATGTACCTAGGTAAGATATAACAAAAAAAAAAATGCATTTGGTACGAACTAAAATTGTGCAGCATATGGCAAGTATATATACATACATACCTACATAAATAAATATGTGTTTTCCATTCCAAAACCATTAGATGTCTATGTGGAGCCAAGCCTCGAGACTCATGCCGCCCTCTCTTTCTAACACTGTGTTGTCTTTTTATTCTGGAAAGAGTTTGGTTAGTTTTTAGAAAATACAAACATGAACTAGTATTAGGTAACCAGTATAATACTCGACAAAATTACCTGCTGAGGCTACCCATTCCTCACTCTGAACTTGTCTGTTGCTCTTTTGTATATGGAGGTAAAAAAATATTTAATAATCTTCACTTGAAATAAGAAAACTTAAGTCTGAAAAAAGCCTACGTATAAAAATGAAGTGGTAAAGCTTCTATAACTTAGGTGAATTTTGTAATGATTAGCATTTAAGTATTTTTTATGTTTTGCATTTTATCCTAGTTTTATTGTAACTTAGTGTCTAGTTTTATAACTTCTATAATGTTTTGGCTTTGGCTTTGTCTACAACATTTATGTTTATATTGACAATAAAGCATTTTTTGAGTTTGAGTTTGAGTTTGAAAACATATAGGTATATTTACATCATCGAGAGGTCATAAGTCAGATGAGCTAAATTTAATAAATTCAACAAAAGTTTCAAAAAACAAACCAAAACTGCATCTTAGCATTCACATGTCAATTAAAATAAGCATTTAGTTTTATACAAATAAATGCAGGTATGGAAAGGTAAATATAATTGACTTTAACAAGTTACTTAAGGTGTTTTTCACATCAATTATGACACAAAAATACCTATATTTAAATCCAAATATTTAATAACGACCAATGCCAATGCAACCACAATCTTAAGGTGGTATTTTTGTGCTAAGTATTCTAATCTTTTAAAGCACTGTTAGACAAGTGTAGGTTGTTCTTAAAACCCCATTCATGTAAACTCATTACTGAGGAATGAAACTTTTCATCATTCGCTTCAGCAAAAAATACTTTATTTATTTATCAACACGTTGACTGCCATAATGTTAAAAAAAATGATCCCATCGGCCACAGCAGTTTTTTGATTGAAAACAGATAAAAATATGTTCTTCTAAAGTTTGTTGTCTTTAGTTTTCCTAAAATCGAGTTAGAACATGTTTATATGGGTGAGTCACCAAATGGGTACACGTGGCCTGAACGTGTACATTTTGTCGTAACAGCCGCGTGACACATAACGTGGTCACATCCGATGTGCGAGATAAAGCGGGGATAATTTTATTATATTATCCCTGCTGCGGTTCTGGTATATGCATATAATATTTCAGTATACTGGGGTCAGGATAAAGTAGAAGGCCAGCCAGCTTCGCAAAATATTGTGCTCACTCTGGCTCTCTTGAATGAAGGTCATACTATTTATACGGACGATTATTATACTAGTGTAACATTAGCATAACCTCGCTCGATAAAAAAAAACTATTTAGTAGGTACCCTACGATCGAATCGTAGGCTAAACCCGAAACAAGTTACTGAAAAAAAAATAAAAAAGGAGAGACTGTGGCTGCTGAGTGTCGTTTGGGCATAGTAGTACAGAATTGGGAAGATAAAAGGGAGGTCCTTACTTTTGTTACTAAGCAAATGTGTTTATTATTAAGCCCTAGGGGTCATTCGTAACGTTTCTAATTATTTTTTGCTTAATACTCTAACTACTTCTCTCTCTCTCTCTCTCTCATCATTTTTTATACTTTATAAAAAAATTTCCAAATCTTGTAGAGAAGACAGAAATTAGGCAAAAACACATAAAACATAGCTTTAATAAATTTTAACATTCATTTTACGTTCCAATCGTTTTTTAATGTTTATAAAACTAATTTTGCGATTCACATCTCGTAGTCTGATATACTTACTTAATTTTCTTTATTGGTTCTGTTTGTAGAAATTGTATAGAACATGTCAATTGTTAAATTCCTAATATTAATAATCATAGACAAAAAACAGTTAAAATTAGTATGACCGAATTAAACTAAAAGTAAAATTAAAATTAAAATTAAAATTATTAAAGTTACACACGTTAAAAATCTTCAGTCATTGAAAAATTCCTTTGTTTGGTCATAGAAAACAGTTGTTTGGTTTAAAAAAGAGCATACATTCATTTACACGGTGTCCCATATAAGAATGCACACTACAGGGGTCTCGAAAACCAGAAGAGATACAAAGATGATTAAATTAGAGAAAAGGCGTGCCTTGCTGAATCCTACAACGTCATGCTTTGGAATCTAAAAAAATCCGATTACTTCCGAAGATATTTGGGAAGACCCGAATTTTCCCGATTTCGTTTTTATTTATTTCTGACTTTATTTCAAAAGACATAACAATGCAAGTTTCACATTCCCATTGCTACTTTTCCTGCTCTTCAAGTTGATGTTATTAGATTTTCAACCTGATGTTTCGTTTCTTTGCAACCACCATCAACTTTGTTTTTTCAAATAGTCGAAAAATTTAGTTTTATTCCTAAAAAACACTAATTTTAATCCTAAATCCAACGACATATCGCTCCTTCCATTTATCCGACGTTTTGGCTGAAAAAAAACATCGTCAATGTTATTTAATGATGATTACGAAGGAACGAAACGTGGGATTAAAAATCTAATTACGTCATTAGGTAGAGGACAAAAATTGGCATAGGAGCGTGAATTTTATTGTGATCTATCCTCTTCATTAAAATCTGAAAAAAATTAATTATATTTTAAATTTCAAGAATTCGTAGATGGCAATTATTCATTTTTTTTAAGGCTTTAATAAAGAAAATTGATCAAAATAAAAATCACATTCTTATGCCATTTTGCCTCCTCTACATGATGACGTAATTAGATTTTTGATCCGACGTTTCGTGTCTTCGTTATCATCATCAAATACCATTGATGATGCAATGCACACCTATTCTCTAATTTAATCATCTTTGTACCTCTTCTGGTTTGCGAGATCCCTGTACTGTGCATTCTTATATGGGACACCGTGTATGTAGGTACCAATGGCAGTAAGGGTACCATACCTTCGAAACACTGGGCGACAAGTCTCGGTGTGTCGCATATTGAAGATTCTTCGAATACATGATTACTGCAGAACCATAATCCTGGCTATGTCAGTGCCGCCCTCCCCCCCAGAACATTATTCTTGAGTGTATGTATGCATGATATGCAGTAACGGCAGAGTACAAATAATATCGAGTAGCTTCACTCAGCAAAAATCGTTTCATGTTTTTGGATCAAACACAAAAGCCGCAGCACGGTAAAAAATTAGTTTTTTCTCTACCTGGAGCAGCGAGCAGTCTGTGAGGGGAGATTCAAAAAGTATTAGCTGATGCAAAATTATTTCCTCGGTTACATGATATTTCAAAGAGGGATTAAGGTAATTTTTAATACGTGATTCAAATGAATAAAACTATGTATTAAAGTTATACAAAATAGTAACGTATACTAAATTCAAAAACATTATAAATAAAAGTAATACCAATTAAAATAATTTATTTGACAGTTTGTAACTTGATTTATCTATTAAAACATCTATAAAGCAGAAGGTTCAAAGTACCTGACAAATACTGTGGGAATTTAAATATAAAAAAGGACATATTAAGCTAGTAAATTAAATTTATAGCTTCTTAAAGGTCTTAACACGTCATTACTCGCGCTACGAGTATTTCTCTCACATTTTCTGCGAAATCGTCAGTTTTCGGAGAATTTAACATGGCCAATTAACCGGGTGCATTTCTCAAGTGATTGGCTGCATTTGTGAGAATTTCTCTCATCGCGCTACGTCTGCCGTAGTACCTTTAACATTGAAAATGTTTCTGTTTTCCTGTTATGGGGCATCAAATTGCAAAAAAGTGCATGCTACATTTGTCATACATGATGTCATATGCGTGATGAACTACTAACCCAAACTAACCAAAAGTAATCAAAAGCACCAAAAGAACTAAAATGTATCGGAACAGATTAAAAAAATTAAAGTAAGTACTTGTAATAAGTACTTGTAAACTAACATTAAAATTGGTTATAATGTATCGGATCCGGTTCAAATTACTAAAATAAATTGGAACTAACTGAAACTAACCGAAAGTGGATTGAACAACTAACCAAAAGCACCAAGAAGAGCTAAACAGTATAGGGCAATGAACCGAATTTTGGCGACTAACCAAAACTAACCGAAGACATTAAATTTGATTGTAACTTATCGGAGTCGGTTCAAGTGACTAAAATAAATTAAAACCAACTGAAATTAACGGAAAGTTTATTGAGCGACTAAACAAAACTAGCCAAAAGCACTAAAAAGGGCTACAGCGTATCGGAATAGTTTAAAACATTAAAGTAAGTTAAAACTAACCCAAATTAACCGATTTTTGGCGATTAACTAAAATTAACCAAAAACGTAAAAATTGGTTATAACGTACCTACCGGCATCGGCAGCGGTTCAAATGACTAAAATAGGCTAATTGAAATTAACCGAAAGTTGATTGAACGACTGGCCAAAATTAACCAAAAGTAACAAAAAGCACCGAAAAGTGCTAAAACGTATCGGAACAGATTAAAAATATTAAAGTAAGATAAAAATAAACCAAATTAACTGAATATTAGCGACTAACCAAAAACTTTAAAAGGGTTAAATGTATCGGAACCGGTTCAAACGACTAAAATAAATTAAAACTAACTGAAACTAACCGACAGTTGATTGAGCCACCAAACAAAACTAACTAAAAGTAACCAAAAGCACCAGAACGAATTTACCGCGCTAACCTAATCAAAAGCATTAAATTTTATTATAACGTGTCGGAGCCGGTTCAAATGAACACCTCTGTGGTTTCATGCGAGTGATTTTTCAAGGTCGCGTCACGACACGGAAATTTTTCCTGAACGTCACAAGACGGTTTATGAAAAATTGATTATAACGTATCGGACCCGGCTCAAACAAATAAAATAAGTTGAGACTAAGCGAAACTAACAGAAAGTGATTGGACGACTAATCAAACTAACCAAATCTATTAAATTTGATTATAACGTTTCAGAATCGGTGAACACTAACCGAAAGTTGATTGAACGACTAACCAAAATTCACCCAATCCATTACCATTGATTATAACGTATCGGAACCGGTTGAAATGACTTAACTAAATGAAACTAACCGCGCTAGATCGGGGATTAAGTAACGGATCGATTTTTTTTGTAAAAACTAGTCGAGTTGCATACCATTAGATCGGGGAATGAGAGATGAATCAAATGCAAATGTTATTTTGCTTTTTACAACCACGCTGAACGTTATAAACTGTAAAAAAGAAAGAACCTTGAAGTAATATGCATGTATGTGATATATTTTGGCTCGTATTTTGGTAAATTAAACTTACGTAATCTAATTAGATCTAACCCAAATTTAACAAGCGTTATTGCATTCTGCTGGTTAATTTTAGTTCGTTGCCGAAATTCGGCTAATTTAAGTGAGTTCCAACTTACTTTAATATTCTTAATCTGTTTGATATATATTTTCGCTTTTTTGGTTACTTTTGGTTAGTTTTGTTTAGTTGTTCAATCAACTTTCGGTTAATTTCAGTCAGTTTCAATTTATTATAGTCATTTGAACCGGTTCCAATACGTTATTACCAATTTTACTGTTTTTGGTTAGTTTAGGTTGGTCGCCAAAATTCGGTTACTTTGGGTTAGTTTCAACTTACTTTAATATTTTTAATCTGTTCCGATACGTTTTAGCCCTTTTGGTGCTTTTAGTCACTTTTGGTTAGTTTTTCAATCAACTTTCGGTTACTTTCAGTTAGTTCCAATTTATTTTAGTCATTTGAATCGGTTCCGATACGTTATAATCAATTTTAATGTTTTTCGTTAGTTTTGGTTAGTCATTAAAATTCCGTCCGATTTGGTTAGTTTTAACTTAATTTAACTTTTGTAACCTGTACCGGTACGTTTGAGCCCATATTGGTTATTTTTGGCGAGTTTTGGTTAGTCATTCAATCAACTTTCGGTTAGTTTCAATTAGTTCCAATTTATTTTAGTAATTTTAATCGATTCCGATACCTTATAAATCAAATTTAAGTTTAAGTAAATAAACTAACACGATCTCTCACGCGTATGATGTCATGTGTCAAATGTAACATACACTTTTTCACGATTTTAGGCCCTATACCTACTAGGATAATAGAAACATTTTCAATGTTAAAATAAATAAAAGTAGAAAAAAAATTAAAACGAGATTTTATTTAAATGCACTAGAAAGAAAAAAATAAAATTTGAAGTAAATCAAACCCATTATTTTGTTACATTAAACATTTTTATATGATATGAAAGCTTGTCGCGAGATTTTCCTGTTTAAATTTCTCGCGACAAGCTTTTATATCATATAAAATTCTTTAATGTAACAAAATAATAGGTTCCAATGTTATTTTCTTCTTTTTAGTGCATTTAAATAAAAGCTTCTTTTAATTTTTTTTTACTTTTATTTATTTTTTACTTTTTAGTAGGTATTATGGCATAGCAAAATCACAAATTTAGTAAATATTATATTTTTATTTATAAAACTTAGATTCGTAGTATATAATAAAAGCCATTTTGAATCCGCCACTTAAAATTTTCAAAATCTGATAAAAAATGTATATTCCTTGTCCTTAAAAAGCCCCTAATATCAATTTTAAACGAAATCGGACATACTTTAAGTAGTGCCTTTATCACCAATCTTTAAATGGAGGGGAAAGTGTAAGCAACACCACTGTCTATACAAGAATAAACAATGGCAACACCATAGTTTTATATTTTCATTTCAACTACAAACGCATACCAAAATTTGAAGCCAGTCGGATATGTAGAAGTCAGCTAAAATTGACTTGCAACATTTAACCCAAAATCGGCCATGTTGGATCAGCCATTTCATATTTTCCAAATCTGATAAAAAATTTAAATTCCTTGTCCCCAAAAACCCATATACCAATTTTAAACGAAATCGGACATATTTTAAGTAGTGCCCCCCTACCCTACCCTTCAAAGGGAGGAGGGGCAGCAAGACCATAGTTTTATATTTTCATTTGAACTTCAAACGCATACCAAATTTGAAGTCAATTAATTATGTAGAAGTCAGCTAAAATTGACTTGTAACATTTAACTCAATATCGGCCATGTTGAATCCGTCATTTTGAATTTTCAAAATCTGATAGAAAATTCATATTCCTTGTCCCCAAAAACCCCCATATACCAATTTTTGAACGGAATCGGACATACTTTAAGTAGTGCCCTCTCCCCTATCCCTGAAAGGGGGGTGGTGTAAACTTAACAACATTATTATTGTATTGTCTTCGGAACTATAAACGTGTACCAAATTTCAAGTCAATCGGACATTTAGAAGTAGTTCTAATTCAGCTTGCAAGATTTGATTACAGACAGACAGACAGACCCATAGGTGAAAGTAAATAAAAGCTTGTAATATAAGAGTTGCTAAAAACACAAAAGGTCATGTGAAAAATACGCAATTATTAATTAAAACATAAACGGATTTTTTCTTCAAACGTCAGTAAATCCGTCATTACTCGACTGTGTAGGTGGCCGTGAAGTTTCGTTTTTCCTCCGCCGGAGCTTTACTTTTCACTTTTCCGCCGGCGGAGGTAAAAGTGTTGTCATAGCAACATAGATACAATACAAACACACAACAAAATAAGCGTCAACAACCCAAGATTTATTAAACTACAATTTGTATTTATCACTCATTTTGTGACTGCATTTCTAAAAATCACTAATTTAGGAACAAATTGGTTATTATTTAATCGAACTTACTCAATAACAGCTTATCAATACGGAATTAAAGCGCAATCGGAGGCGCAATCTTAAAAAAAATAATTATTGTTGACAGTGTCCACTGACAGCTTTATGTTACGTTACTATAGCAACAACCTGTGCCTATTCACCGACACCGGTCTAAGCCGCCTTGCGAACCCACTTATCTTTAATAATTATTACTATTACTATTAAAAAGAGATGTTTTTGCATTAATTTGTCGACATTTGAAGAAAAAACAGCATATTTTATTTGGAGGAAAAGTTACTTTTCATGGCTTGCTCTCTATTACCAGCCTCACTCCGTTCGGTTGTTAAACACGAGCGCGCCATGAAAAGTATCACTTTTCCTCCATATAAAATAATATACTATTAGCTCACGCTAGTGGTGACGTGCATTTTATTTTTGCCGTATTTGTTTTCTTTTCTCACTACTGTCTTTATCCAAATTTAGGTAAATAACAGAATTTTAATAAAGACATATTTGTTGAACCGATTATACGTGTAATTGAAAAACTGCATATTATTAAAAAATTGTTATAAATCTTACCTAATAGGGTCTTTGGGGCATCTAAAAAATGATAATCCTTCACCCACTTTTATAATGCAATTATCCGCACAACAATATTTCGCCATTGTAGCGATCTTAATAATTATTTAATTCAACGCGCCTCAACAGTACAGAATATCAAGGCGTTTGCACAGTGACCATAAAATAATTCTCCCTCGTAGTGTAGCCACCCCTGGCCGCGAACGAGATTGAGCCGGATTCGCTTCGAAGGTAAAAACTGTCGGCGAAATTGGAAATTTGCCTCGAGTGAACCTACCGTATATACTTATTTATACCGTGGTAATGGCAGCCTCGACACCAATATTTTTCGATAACACACCAAGTGCAAAGGAAAACCGATATATTTTCCCCGCCACGCTCTCCGTGTGTCCCTTCCAGTCCAGTCTTGAGTCAAATATAATGCCCAGAAAGAAAGCCGAATTAACTGTTTGTATTTGTTTATTATCAAAAGCAAAACTACATGGTTCACTAGGAGTTTGGTATGAAAATTTGACAACCTGACTCTTGTTAATATTTAGAATAAGGTTGTTTGAGTCAAACCATGATCTTAAAAGTTTGAGAGCTCCATCAATCTCAGCCTCTCCGGTTGAAACATCCTCCAGGCTGAAGATGAGGGTAGTATCAGCGGCATACTGAACACTGTGGTGGCCTGGTATCCCCGGCAGTTCGTTGGTATATAGAATGTATAATAGAAGGCCCAATATCGACCCCCTGAGGGACACCTCTCTTAACTAACTGCATGTTGGACATTAGCATACCCCCACACTCATCAGCACTCACGATACACTGCATGCGGTTTTCCAAATAAGATTTTATTAGTTTTAATCGAATTCCCCTTAAAATGGAAATGAAGTATGATGATGAGGTCTTAAGTGAGCCAAACTTGGGGCGACCGAAATTTGGTCCAGTTCAATGCAGCAAAGACCCAAGCAGCCACGTTTACCAAGAGGGCCAATACAGCGGGCCCTGACATCATTATGGCAGGGTCGACCATTCCTTCATCCTCGTCAATCGGACTGCTGGGTATCTCGGTCAACAGCAATATGTCCTGGCATGACCACGTTGCTAACATCGCAAAATCAATCTCCCAGAAGCTTGGTGCGCTATTTCGTAACAAAAAACTCTATACACCGCAGCAGTTGCTCTTGCTCTACAAAGCGCAAATAAGACTGTGCTTAGAATATTGCTCACATATCTGGGGTGCCGCACCAAAGCACACCTTAAAGCTGCTGGATTCCATTCAGAAGAGAGCTGTGCGTCTCGTCGGCGACCCGGAGTTGACCCGGAGTCTAGATAGTCTGGAACACCGCAGACATGTAGCCGAGATATCTCTGTTTTACAGATACTTTCACGGCAGATGTTCCCAGGATTTGGTCCGCCTCATCCCGCCCCTGGCAGCTCCTGTCAGACAGTCACGACAGACGGCAAGAGCGCACCAGTTCGTCGTACAACTGGAAACACCTAGAACATCGCTTTACAAGAACTCCTTTGTCTGGCGCACTGCATCACTGTGGAATTCACTCCCAGGACATCTGTTTCCCACTAATTACAACTTACAAATATTCAAGAGCCGTGTCAATCAACATCTTCGCACACACACCGCTCGTCGAGCGCCATAGGGTCTCCGTTTGGTGTGTGTGCCACTGCCATAAAAAAAAAAAAAAAAAAAAAATGCCATTGCGAATGCATTTGCCTCTTATTTTGGGTCTGTATATGGGACACCCAGCGGCTCTGCTACTAATTGCTCAAGTATAACTTATGGGGGTTTTAATTTTTTACAGGTAACAGAAGCCAGTCTACGAAAAAGTATTAAAATGTTAAAATCCAAAAAAACGACAGGTATAGATGAAATCCCAGCATATATATAAAGGATGTGTAGCTTATTTAGTTAAACCATTACTATATATCTTTAATTTATCCATTGAACAAGAATCTTTTCCAGATTCTTGGAAAGTTGCCTTAGTATCTCCTATCTTTAAATCAGGACAACGGAACGAAATTGAAAACTATCGGCCTATTTGTCTTTTAAATACCATATCTAAAATTTACGAATTTATACTATATAATGACATATATGAACATGTAAAAAATAAAATAGCAATAAATCAACATGGTTTTATCCAGGATAGGTCAACTGTTACAAATTTAAGTTTATTTACAGAGTATGCATCCCAGGCAATAGAAAGTAAGGGCCAGCTGGATGTAATATATACAGACTGTGCAAAGGCGTTCGATCGGGTGGATCATTCTATATTGCTTAAGAAACTAATAGATTCCAATTTTGGGAAAAAAACTTTCAATCTCATTAAATCTTATCTAGTAGGAAGAAAACAAATAGTTAAGGTTGGGAGATCCAGATCATAGCAATATTCTGCTACATCAGGGGTGCCTCAGGGTGGCAACTTAGGCCCCCTTCTTTTTCTATTATTTATTAATGATTTACCTGAAGTAATAAGGGATGCTTTAAGTCTACTCTATGCTGATGATTTTAAAATTCTTAAACAAATTTTCAATGAAGAAGACAGTGCAGAATTGCAAAGGGATCTGGATCGTGTTGTTGATTGGTTTTCGGAGAATAATATGACGCTAAACATCCAAAAATGTATGGTGGTGACATTTAAACGCAAGGTGGATTATCTGATTGAAAATTATAGTCTCGGTGGTACGATTGTTAGAGAAAATGTGAAATAAAGGATTTAGGAGTCAACTTTGAAATTAATTTGAAGTTCAATCAGCATTATAGCCATATCACACAAAAAGCCTTCAGGGCCTTGGGTTTTATAATGCAAAACAGTAAATCTTTTCAAATAAGTACAATCATAATGTTGTACAATACCCTCGTTAGACCACATGTGGAGTATGCGTCTGCTGTGTGGTCACGAACTAGTGATTCTAACATTGATCTGATAGAAAGAGTACAGAAAAAATTCCTCAGATATCTTTATGTTAAAAATAACAAGGCATATCCATACATGGTGTCCTACAGGTCGATGTTAGAATCATTTGAATTTACCAGGTTGAGTGTAAGAAGAGGTACACAGGCCGCTTTATACATATTCTCTATATTGAATAATAGCAAATATAAGAATGTTGGCCTGATGAACTGTATAAAATTTAGGGTACCAAAGATGAAACTCCGTATCATAACGAAACAAATATTTTATGTTCTTGTTAACTGTACATCTCCAATCAATAATATGTTAGGTATATGTAACAAACTACTGGATGGCGCTGAGTCTCTCGATTTCTTCTTTTCAAGCAAGAAAAATTTGCTGGATTGTTGTGGCAGGATACTCCCTTCGCTGGTTTAAAAAGTTCAAAAAGGTACATTTTGTGATTATGTCACTAAATTTATTTGTTCTCTAGGTTTAGTAAATTAGATATAGGTAATGTTTTTTTTTATTGTGATTGTAAGTATTTCATTTTACATATAGCTGCAAGGTTAAAATTTAAATTTTATATTTATGTACTTTACAAGTAATTACTACTATGGTGTTTGTAAAGTTGAAATTAAAAATAAAAAATAAAAAAAAATTTAAAAATAAACCGTAGCGTTCTAATTTGCTTGTTAGTATATCATGCTTGACACTGTCAAAGCACGTGATAGATCAATGCAGACTGCAAAAGTGTTTCTATTGTTATTTAGGGCATCTAGTAATTTATCAAGAGCTTGATAAATAGCTCTTGCTGTAGACTTCTTTGGCCTGAAGCCATTCTGATATATTGAAATGATTTTATGTTCGTCAAGATATGACATTAGTCTTTGGTGTATAACTTTTTCGAATATTTTACTGATATTATTGAGAAGAGCTATACCAATTCCCTTTGCCACTTTTAGTTGATCAGGAAAAGTTCCAGTACTCAGTGATAAATTTATTATGTGAGACATTACTGGTGAAATAATACCGGCTACGTGTTTCAGTAGATGAACTGGTATCTCATCAATACCCACAGATTTTTTATTTTTTAATTTGTGAATTATTTCCCTAACTTCTACTGGGTCAGTTGGTTGTAAATAAAGAGAATCTGGGTGGACTGAAATATGCAAGTTGTCTCCCGTCCCGCCAAGGTCTGGACATATATTTATAAAATAGTCATTTACTTGATTTAGAACTTCGATCTTTGAAGCATTCTCTTTACAGATATTTTTAAGTATTGAGTCAGATTTTTTAAAATTATTGTTCGTATATTTTTTAACAAGAGTTCACATTGCTTTCCCAGGATTTTGGGACTTTTTCAGAAAATCTACATTTGATAAACGTTTTGCCTCTTGAACAACCTTCTTGAAGATATCATTGTAAGTTTTATAAATTTGACTATTTATGTTACCCCGTTTCATTTGTCTATATAAAAATTTTCTATGTTTTGAGGAAATTTTTATACCTTGAGTGATCCACCCCTTTGAGCTAATTCTACTTTTTTTAATAGCTTTTAAAGGAAAGTGTAACTATAACAAGCTTTTTAGTACGTTGGAAAATATATTATATGCAGAATTCACATCTACTTCCGCATATACTCCCTCCCAAGTCAACAAGCCTAAGTCATTTGCAAACAGTTCCGACCTGCCTTGAGAGAAAATTCTCCCTTTACAAGGTACTGGCTCATGGCACTGGCCAGGCAACACTTCCAACTCCAAAACCTGTCCATTATAGTCGGACAAGGCTGTAATGATAACCCTACCGAGACTGTAATCTGTGAAATTTACAAAAATGTTATCAATAAGAGTCGCTGAGTGTTCTGTTACACGTGTAGCCTCAAATTTTGTTTGTCTGAAATTGAAACTACTTAAGATATCTCTAAAAGTATTTTCTATTTGATTATTTTTAAATAAATTTATATTGAAATCGCCACAGAGAATAACTTTGTATTTACGATATACTGTAAATGTGTAATCTAGAATTTGAATAAGAGCCTTAAAAAATTGTTCTATGTTACCCTCGGGTCAATATATACAAATTACAATTTGATTATTTGGCCTATCGACAATGGAGGAACATTCCATAATCCCCTCAATGCTCTTGTTCCTGATTGTCTCCTCCTCCGTCACATCGAACATGGCATCATCCCTCACCAGAATACAGGAACCCCCATGGATGGTGCTGGAACGGGAATAAGATGAGCACCTGGTATAGCCATCAACCATCAGGAACCGTATCTCATCAGCCGAGTACCAGTGTTCGGTTAGAATAGAATTTCTGGTTTTGTCTCCTCGAGGAAGATTTCAAGCTTAGGAATTTTATTTTTTAAACATTGCATATTTTGGTGGACAGCAGTTATCTCTCTAGATGGCTACATCGTGCCCGATTCTTGGGCGTCGCCTCAGGTGTAGAAAACGGTGTGTGGTGACTTCTTTACCCCAAACTTCAGGGTTCATAATTGCAACCTTATCTTTTTGAGGGACTTCTATTTTAACCCTGGAATGCTATTTGGGGTACACTTGTACCCCACCATTATTCAAATCTGGCGCTAAATGGAAGTGGGAGGGGCAACGACTGCCAGCGGCTCATTAGTTTCAGTACGCGGCAAGTCAGTTCGCGTGCGACAATTGAGATAGACACTGTGTTTCTTGTTTCCGGAATACGTGATATTTGGGATTAGCGTGTACCCCAGTGTAGCAGATTAAAAGTATAGATTGAATATACTTCGCGATTATTTTACTTGTGAGTATAATTTTAGCGATTAATTTTATAAGAGTGAGTGTCTGCTTTTTTTTTGTTTGTTTATTCTGTACTACTTTGAAACTATTAAGCTCGTTTCATACGATACGGATTTTAGCCGGTCCGGTTCTATTTTCTATTGCTTTTACCGAATACCATTTTGCGCCTTTTCACACGCGGTTTTATTAGTTTTAACGTGTAGTCCAGTAGGGCATTAAACTAAATGGCGTCTTTCAGACGATACGATACACGGCACGGCGCCGCAGAATCCCAGTCGAACATCAGGCAGGTATTCGGACGCCGTCCGCGATTGTTTTTCATTCCGTATCGTCTGAAAGAGGCCATTTAGTTTAATGCACTACTGGACTACACGTTAAAACTAATAAAACCGCGTGTAAAAAGGCGCAAAATGGTATTTGGTAAAAGTAATAGAACCGGACCGGCTAAAATCCGTCTCGTATGAAAGAGGCCTTATAGTTTATTTTTTTATAGTTATCTATATAGATTTTCTTTTGTTAGGCCTCTTTCAGACGATACGGATTTTAGCCGGTCCGGTTCTATTGGTTTTAACGTGAGTGGTGCATTAAAACCTTGTGACAATTAGTTTAATGCACTACTGGACTACAATAAACCGGACCGGCTAAAATCCGTATCGTTTGAAAGAGGCGTTAGGCTACACGAATAATGGCTGGTCAGAAAAAGTTCTTCGACCTTACAAAACCCGAAGACATTGGCGAAATTCATCGCATTCTGTACGAGTCTGATTCAGAGAGTTTTTCGGGTGAAAGCGACGAGGAAGATGCCGTTATACCTGATTTTAGAGAGGAGCCCGAAGAGGATGAAATACGTGACGTTCAAGCCAATCCCACATCTTCTGCCATATTAGATCAGATTCAAGATACCTTGCCATCTAATGCAGATTCGGAAGATGACAATATACCATTGGCAGAAATACAGGCAGCTAACATAGATATGGTGAAAATTTTACCAGTTCCTACCAAACTAAGGGGTAAAAATGGGTATATGTGGTCAGGCAAGAAAGGCGCAATTCATCGTACACCAAAAAGAAATCTCGTTTTACATTTACCTGGAAACAAAAACGAGGCAAAACATATAAAATCGGGAACTGAAGCTTGGATATTATGTTTCACAAATGAAAATCTAGATAAGATCACACTATATACTAATAACGAAGTGCAAGTTCACCGATTGAAATATGCAAATGACAGAGATGCTGACGCAGCTGATGATACGTCAGTAGGTATGAGGCCCTCTTGGACCAAGGATACAAACAGTGTTGAACTCCAAGCGCTTTTTGGACTATTTTATTATGCCGGTGTTATGAAAATGTCTGGAGTATTTACGAAGGAACTATTTGATAAAGACACAGGAATACCTGTATTTCGTGCTACCATGGCCGAGGCACGTTTCAGGTTTTTGATAAACTGCCTCCGCTTTGACGATAAAGAGACCAGAGCTCAGAGAAAAGAAACCGACAAGCTTGCAGCTTTTCGAGAGGTATTTGAGAGGTCAACCAACAAAATGAAGGAGCTATATGTTCCTTCAGAATACATTACAATTGATGAACAATTGGTTGGTTTCAGAGGGCGATGTCCGTTCAAAATGTACATCCCTTCAAAGCCTGATAAATATGGAATCAAAATTGTGATGTCCTGTGATGCCAAAACAGCTTTTACACTTGATGCTGAAAATTATATAGGAAAAGGTTCCACACCAACCAATGTTCCGGTTGCTCAGTATTACTGTGATAAACTAACCAGTTCTTTTCAAGGAACGAATAGAAACTTGACCATGGATAACTGGTTTACTTCTGTTGAGACTGCAAAACATCTTTTGGAGAAAAAAGTTACCGTTGTGGGTACTGTGAGAAAAAATAAAAAATAAATTCCTCAGTCGTTTTTGGAACTCAATGAGAGACAAATAAATTCTGCTATGTTTTGCTACAGTGGACATCTGACACTGTTATCATATTGCTCACCCAAGACTAACAAAAAAACTGTAATTATGCTTTCGACAATGCACGAAAAAGGTGATGAACCATATACGACCAAGTTACCTGAAATTATTCAATTTTATAATTCCACGAAAGGAGGAGTAGATACTTGAAACCAACTGTGTCAGACTTATTCTACTGGTAGAAAAACACGCCGCTGGCCATTATGCCTGTTCTATAATTTGGTGGATATTCTGGGATACAATTCAATGATTCTTTTACGTGGCTCTGGTGAAGCAGATAAATAAATTATTACCAACAGGAGAGAATACCTGAAAAAGCTCGCCCATGACCTGGTCAGACCGCACATGATGAGTCGTTTGGAGGCTCCAACTTTGAGACGCGAACTCCGCGAAACCATATGCAGGGTCCTCAAGATACCTACACTAGAAGAAGTACCTACTAGGCCACCAGCAACTGTGGGTAGGTGTGCTCTTTGTCCCAGAAGGGAAGATCGAAGATCCAGAGTAAGCTGTGCTATGTACAAAAAGTTCATTTGTTTGCAACACCAAAAAAAAAATGTGCTCAGTTTGTGCCGCATGAATAATTTATGATGTTTTTGTGTTAAAAGTGTTTCTAGAGACTCAATTTAAGTTGTTATTCTCCTATAAGTGAATAAATTTTTCGTTTGTCAAAAATACGTCATGTTTTATTTGGGGTACGCCCGTACCCCTGTGTAGCAGATGCATGTTCTGAAATAAGTGTAGCATTCCAGGGTTAAACGAGCTCACGTTTTTCCGCTTAGTCGTCATTTTTTCACATTCACATGTGCTCTTTGTGATTGACTTAATGTATTTTCCAATTTCCACTGTAGTTACAGAGGGGCCCAAGCCTGCGAGAAACAGACATGTGGTTTTTGTGCCACTTCTAGGTTAAAATTTTCCTTTTTTCCTTGGATGGGGCTAGGTCTGGCAATCATTTGACTTTTTCTTCTATTTTTGACGGTCTTGTTATTAACGAGGTTTTTTCCGTCATTGTCATGTCTGTCAGATTTCTACTTTTTGATAGATGTACTGTTGCTAACACCAATTGTACTAAGCGAAGTACTAGTCTGTTTGCCAGGGTTGTCTAAATTTATGGTTGTTGGTAGTTGAGGCTCAGAGGCATTAGCTTGCACCAGACAGTAGATTAAACTTTTGGCAATTAATTTCAAAAATAAAACAGCAATTTTGGAAACGATGGTCGATAGAGTATCTAACAAGATTACAAAACAGACCAAAATGGTTCTACTCGACAAAGAACCTAAATAAAGATACGATTCTACTTTTGAAAGAAGATAATGTGCCACCTTTGAAATGGCCATTGGCACGTATTATAGAGATTGTGACGGGCTCGGAAGGAAAGGTTCGAAGTTTAGGTCTTCACTGCTTATAATCGTCAGGTGGGCGGGCGCCCTTTGTGCTGTGTCCGAGGGCATCCCGCCAATTGTTTTTAGTCGCTAAGTTTATTATGATATTTTTTTGTAAAGTGCTATTCATGCTTTTAAATAAAGTGATTGCACAGTAATTCCATAAAAAATGGATTTTAATTGGGAAACGAGAAAGCTGTGAACTTCGGCGAAGAAAATAAAATTACAGTCCACTAGGAAGGCACAACTAGTTTTAAAAATTATATGATGAATAAGTTTTTAATGGTAGAATTAAAAGACATTAAAATATTTCTGGGAATTAAAATTACTCGTGAAAGTAATAAAATTTGTTTAGATCAAAGTGCATACTTATGTAAAAACAGTTTTAAATAAATTTAATATGCACGATTCTAAGCCTGTCAAATGTAAATTCTGACGAAAAATATGATGCTCCTTACCGAAACGCTATCGGATGTCTAATGTATCTAATGATATGCACGAGACCCGATTTAAGTGTAGCTGTAAACATTTTAAGTAGATTTATGAATAAGAATAATGAAGAACTCTGGAAATGTATCAAAAGAGTTTTACAATATCTAAAGAGTTCCATAAATATTAAATTAAACTACACAAGGGGGACTATAAAGAGTTTCTTATAGGTTTTGTTGATTCTGATTGGGGTGGTACTGATGGTAGTGATAGAAAATTACAACAGATTATTTATTTAAATTGTTTGAGAATTGTAATATATGTTGGAACACAAAACTTCAAAATTCAGTCGCTATTTCTTGATGGCTTTGTTTGAAGCTGTTAAAGAGGCACTATGATTAAAATCGTTAGCAACCAGCGGCGTAACTAGCCATCTGACCTGGGGGGAGCCTAGGGTGGGCCTGTTATTGTGATATGGATAAAATATTAAAGTCAGCCTGGGGGGGGGGGGGGGGGGGGGGGGCTAGCGATGTCTGAGAGAGGCCCGGCCCCCCTAGGCCCCCCTGTAGTTACACCGCTGTTAGCAACTAGTCTTAATGTAATTATTGTAAAACCAATAATTATTTTTGTATTTGTATTGAAATAAATCTTACAAGTAATAAAGGGTCTAAGCATTAAGATAAGAATATTAAGTATTATTTTTCCAGAGAGCAAATTGAGAAAAAAGTAATTGAAATAACTTATATTTCCACAGATAGTCAAATAGCTGATATACTGACAAAACCATTGCCGTCATCAAAATTCCTGGAGTTGAGAACTGAGTTAAGTTTAGAGTAAGTTGTGTTAACTTTAGATACTTAGGTAAGTATACATTAACTATAGGTACAGGGTTATTCATTATATTTTGACACCCACCTGCAGTCGTAATTACAGGTAATACAAAAAAAAACTTAAATTCAAAAGTTGGGTGGTTTTTTATATATTATCTTTTAGAAATGTCAAAAGAAAAAATTGCCTGTCAAATGTCAAAAAACCGCATAACCTTAATTTTTTTAAATGGAACACCCTGTATATTATTGCATATTTGGATTGTGCCAAAAAGTCTAGACATATTTCATGAATAATGTCCTATACCTATCTCTAACGGTTTTTGAAATATTGACAGTTGAAAATCGACCATTTACCAAGTTTGACAGCTTGTAAAATCTAAACGGCAAAAGATAGAGCAAAACGGTTTGCACTTTCCTATATTGGTTTTTCATAAGCTATCGTATGACCCTAACTTTAGATTTAACCAGAGGTTAAAAAATCCCCGATAAATTTAACCTCTGGTTAAATAAAAAGTTAGTGGCATACGATAGCTTATGAAAAGACAATACAGGAAAGTGCAAACCGTTTTGTTCTATCTTTAGTCGTTTAGATTTTACAAGCTGTCTGTCCAAGCATATTTGACAATAACTCGACAAGTGTGCCTTTACTCCGTCCCTGTGTTTTTACATTCTGCATCGCACACAAAATTCAACACCGATAGCAGCAGCTAGAGTGAAGCGAGGAAGAAGGGAACCACTGATACGAACTCTAAAAAGAAGCAAGAAGGCAATTCTCTCCAGCAAGCCGTTCCGTTAAAAACGCGTATCAAATAGCATAAAATAATTTTGTAATTAACGGCAATAAATTAGCATCTAGTAAAGTTAATCATCGAGTCTTTTTTAATCAAAAATTCAACATAAATTTTGGTCCTTCGAGCAGGATTTAATCAGCAGCAATTAGTTAAAACAATCAAGATTTCGTACGCAATTCAAGTCGGCGTTATCATTATCAATCAATAACTCGCGAGTTCGGCGAGCTCGTGTGTGACAAAGACAACAAGTTACAGTGTCGGTTGTTAGTAACAAAGACAGGAAATATTAAACAAAACATTCGTAATAAGCAAGCAAGTGTATGGTTTATGGATGGTTAATGGAATGAAAATTTTCTTCAGAGAATCTTGGAGATATGGTGAAACAGCAACATACATAACAGCAGAATACATCAGATAAGTCCTTTTAACCTATTCCAATGTCAATTAGATTAATTAGTGTGCATGTTTTATTTTGCGTAAAGATTTTAATTTTATTTATTCAATTCAAGCAGTTTTAATCGGTTAAACAATATTATCGATAAATAATATGGCTGAAATACAGCAACTTAAAGCAACAAAAAGTAACATTAAAGGTCAATTAACAAGATTTAGAACATTTCTGTCGAGTTTGACGGACAATGATCCAAGGTTAACGGAATTACCACGTAGGTTTGCTACAAATGAGAACTTGTTAGACAATTTTATTTCCGTTCAAATTCAAATTCAGGCATTAGACGTACGCAAAGATTTAAGTGACGAACAAAAAGCCACGGAATATCTAAATGAGTCAGCTTTGTTTGAAAATAATTATTATGATACAATAGCACAGGCATCTATCCTGTTAAGAAATTGCGCAATCAGTAGCGATAACGATTCGCAGAATCGAAGCCACAGTCAAAACTCTCCACACTCAGACGGTGTTAAACTTCCTTTAATAAATTTGCCGAAATTTAACGGCTGTGCTGATAAATGGCTTCAGTTTTGTGAAACATTTGAATCACTGATAGACCAAAACAAGCAATTAAGCAAAGTACAAAAGTTTCATTATTTAAAATCATGTTTGTCCGGTGATGCAGAAGCAGTGGTAGGCTCTCTTGAGGTAACGTCCGTAAATTATGATATAGCATGGACGCTCCTAAAAGAACGTTTTCAAAATGATCATTTGATTATTCACAATCATGTTCGAGCATTTTTTGAGCTACCTATCATATTAAAAGAAAATTCAGCATTATTAAGAAAATTTATTGATGAGATCAAGAAAAACATTCGAATTTTAAAAAGTTTTAAGCAACCAGTTGATAGTTGGGACACGATCTTAATATACTTGTTGACCACAAAACTGGATCAAGTCAGTCGAAGAGAGTGGGAGTCAGCAAATATAGGTAAGCAAGTGTTGCCAACTATAGACAATTTTCTTGCTTTTTTAACCACACGATGTCAACTATTAGAAACGTTGTCAAACACAAAAGAAACTCGTGCAGACCCTAAACCAATAAACACAAACAAACCATTTGGTTCTCGATCATTATATTCGAGCCCTAAGCCTATAAATGTTAACAAAATGAAGTGTTTATGCTGTAACGAGCCTCACTTAATTTTTTACTGTTCAAAATTTTTATCGATGCCAATCAGATCAAGAATTTCTGAAATCAAAAGGCTAAAATTATGCTTTAATTGTTTTAGATCAAATCATGCATATAATGAGTGTTATTCTCCTGGATGTAAATATTGCGGCGATAAACATAACTCATTGCTTCATGAAAATAACAAAACTCAAATTTCAAATGCGCAAACAAATATGCTGCAAAACAATAACCAATTTCCTGAATACCAATCAAATGAATTAATCAATCATAATCAATTGTTGCATCAAATACCAAATCATTATAATCGATCATACCCAACAAGACATTATGATCAAGGTTTCACACAACAAGTGTTCAATCAATCAGAGCGCTCTAGTAACGATCCATCAATTAAACAAAATGAAAAACCAAACTTTTATCCAATGAGTCAATCAAACAATCAACGAGATCATCAAATCAATCATAATCAACAAAATCATCATCATTCATTCAATCAATCTGACCAAGAACCAATCATTCCTAGTAATCAATTTTTCAATCGTACAATCAATCAAGTAAACAGACAAACCAGCAATCAACTTGAATCTAACAACACTAATCCATCAAACAATCAAACATATAGTCAAGTATTCTTTAATCAATCAAATCACATCACACACACTAACGAGCATGTTCCAACAGAGTTTGGTATCACATCAGTTTCATCAGAAATCAAGCAATCAGAAATCTTATTATCAACAGCATTAGTTGATATCAGTGATAGATTCGGAAGATTTCACAAAGCACGCGTATTACTCGATTCGGGGTCACAGTCAAATTTCTATACACGCGAACTTTGCAACAAATTAAAATTAGATACTCAAAAAATCGATGTTCCTATAAGTGGTATCAGCACAAACGTCTCAAAAATAAGTTCAATGACCAAATGTACAATAAAATCGCGATTCAACTCTTATCATTTAGATACAACTTTCTTAATATTGGATAAAATTACCGAAAACTTGCCAGTTGTGAAAGTTAACTTAAATGATATAGTGATCCCCCCCAATGTAAATCTAGCTGATGAGAATTTTAATATTCCTGGAAAAATTGATTTACTATTGGGAGCGGCTGTGTTTTATGATTTAATGTGCATAGGACAGATCAAGGTAAGTAATGATCAGCCAATCATACAAAAAACGAAATTTGGTTGGGTTATATCAGGAAGAACACCGATAAGTATTAAAGCACCAAACATTTGCACGTTCGTACGAATGGAAAAGATTGAAGAGCAACTTGCAAGATTTTGGGAAGTGGAAAGTTTTGAAAATATTAAAATGGTAAGTAACGAAGAAAAAGAATGCGAAAAAGAATTCCAAGACAAGGTAAGACAGGATCAAAATGGAAGATTTGTTGTTCCTTTACTTACCAAGGAAAATATAAATGAAGTTGGTGAATCATATGATCTTGCTTTAAAGAGATTTAACATGTTAGAAAGAAAACTAGATAGAAACGTGCACTTGAAAACTTTATACGTAAATTTCATGAACGAATACGAGGACTTAGGACATATGTCTAAGATACCTACGGATGAGCTAACTACCAGCAATAGGCCAACATTCTATTTGCCACACCATGGAGTACTAAAAGAGACTAGTAGTACCACAAAATTAAGAACTGTTTTCGACGGTTCCATGAAAGCTTTTAGCGGCGTATCACTAAATGACAAATTGAAAGTTGGGCCGACAATACAAGAAGATTTATTTAGTATACTAATTAGATTCAGAAAACACAATATTGTTTTAACCAGTGACGTGGAAAAAATGTACAGACAAGTGTATGTTCAAGAAGAATATAGAGATCTACAAAGAATATTATGGCGTTTGAACAAATCAGAACCGATTCAACACTACAGGCTCAATACTGTAACATACGGTACGTCTAGCGCACCTTTTCTTGCCATAAGAAGTCTTCATGAGGCAGCCAATTTATATAATGACGAATATCCGACAGCTTGTAAAATCATCAAACGTGATTTTTATGTCGACGATCTATTGTCAGGAACTAACACGATTGATGAGGCAAGACAACTAAAGAATGACATAAAAAATGTTTTATCACAACATGGATTTATTCTGCGTAAATGGTCATCAAACTCTTCGCAGTTGTTAGCCGAAGAAAAAAGAAATTCAAATCAAGATGTTCAACATCTTTTATCCAACGATGGAGTAAACAAGACACTTGGAATTTTTTGGAATCCAAATGAAGACACTTTGCAATATACCATTACTTAAACGGGTTCAGAACGTGTGACCAAACGAACAATTTTATCAACAGTGTGTCAAATATTCAACCCATTGGGCTTGGTTGGACCATGTGTCGTCATGGCAAAAAAAATATTGCAAAGGCTTTGGAAATTAGAATTAGATTGGGATGAATCATTACCCCATGATCTTCACACATGCTGGAACAATTTCAAATATGACATACCAAACTTGAACCTGTTGAGATTACCACGACAGGTTACTACCAAGACAGTAAAACACGTACAAATTCACGGCTTTAGTGACGCATCTGAAACATCATATGGAGCATGCGTCTATTTAAGATGTACAGATCATTCCGGCAATCACGATGTACAATTAATATGTGCAAAATCAAAGGTAGCACCTCTGAAAACTATCGTTTTGCCCAGATTAGAGTTATGCGCAGCCGTATTACTATCTAATTTGGTTGAAAAAGTTATTCAGTCATTAGACATGATAGTCAACGAACGTTTCTATTGGTGTGACTCAACAATTAATTTGGCTTGGATAGCTGAAGAACCATACCATTGGAAAATATTTGTTGCAAATAGAGTGTCACATATTCAAAGCATAACAAAAATCAACCAGTGGCAATATGTTAACACCAAAGAAAATCCCGCGGATATTATTTCTCGTGGAATGACACCTTATCAACTTATGAATTCGACGCTATGGTGGAATGGACCATCGTGGCTGACCAAGGACACGAAAAATTGGCCGAAAGAAAAATTCAACGTCCAAAATTCACTCCCTGAAAGAAAACCTGATGTGGATATATCATTGCTAAATGCTAACAAAAATAATAATTTTGATATATTTTCTTTGTATTCCTCTTTGTATAAATTACAGCGAATTGTAACTTTAATCTTACGATTTAAATACAATTGTTTAAACAAAACTAATAAGCGCATTGGGCATTTAAATCTCCCTGAATTAACGAATGGTTTAAATTGTCTGATAAGAATATCTCAAAAGGAATCGTTTCCAGATGATATCAACGCATCATCAAGTAAAAGCATCTCAAAGAAAACCAATAAACTTAAATCATTAACGCCATTTCTAGATAATTCTGGCATATTACGTGTGGGGGGTCGAATAAAGCATTCTAACTTTGACTACTCTCAGAAACACCCTATAATTCTTTCAAACAAACATAACCTAACAGAGCTTATAATTAGACAAGAACATTATAGATTACTGCATGCAGGGCCTCAAGCTTTGCTGGCGTATATTCGAAACAAGTATTGGCCCATTTCTGGCATGACCACAGTAAAAAGGGTTCTTAACAAATGTATATTCTGTTTCCGTGTAAAACCGACATCAATTAACCAGCCCATGGGGGAATTACCAAAAGAGCGTATCGCTCCCTCTCGACCGTTTTTACACATCGGCCTGGATTATGCAGGTCCATTTACGATTAAAGTTAACAACATGAAAAATGCTAAACGAATAAAGGTGTACTTATGCTTGTTTGTTTGTTTTAGTACAAAAGCAACCCATATCGAAATAGTCAATGATCTTAGGACGAACGCGTTTTTAAACTGTTTAAAGCGATTTATTTCTCGCCGAGGACGGCCTATATCAATATATTCAGACAACGCTACTAACTTTGTAGGTGCTGATCGTGAGCTTCAACGGTTTATTGCGTTTGTTTTTAACCAAGACGTGCAGTTGGATATAATTAGATATCTCTGTTCAGAATCAATTACGTGGAGCTTTATTCCAGCTCGGTCACCCCATTTTGGTGGCATTTGGGAGGCTGCGGTAAAGTCTGCCAAGTTTCATTTGCGGCGTGTTATGGGTAATTCAACTTTAACTTTGGAGAATTTAGCACATTAATAACGCAAATTGAAGCATGCCTAAATTCACGTCCAATAACACCCTTATCATCAGATCCGTCAGATCTTCAGGCTCTTACTCCCGGCCATTTTCTAATTGGCTGTTCCTTGTTATCTATCCCAGAACATGATATTATCGATGTACCAATCAATCAGCTAGATCAGTTCCAGCAACTAAGTCAAATGATCCAGAAGTTTTGGTCACGTTGGAGTTTAGAATACATTAGTCAATTACAACAGCGCTCAAAATGGAACCAAAATAACCAATTTATACTCCAACCCAATCAACTAGTGCTCCTAAAGGACGACAATCAGCCTCCTCTACGCTGGAAAATGGGAAGAATAGTAGAAGTTTTTCCTGGAAAAGACAATATCACTAGAGTTGTTTCCATTAAAACAATTAATGGTGTAGTGAAACGTGCGGTTTCAAAGATCTGTATCTTATCCGTTAGTCACTAATCTACATTTTTATTGAAACCAGGAAGTTTCAAGGCGGGCGGCATGTCCAAGCATATTTGACAATAACTCGACAAGTGTGCCTTTACTCCGTCCCTGTGTTTTTGCATTCTGCAACGCACACAAAATTCAACACCGATAGCAGCAGCTAGAGTGAAGCGAGGAAGAAGGGAACCACTGATACGAACTCTAGAAAGAAGCAAGAAGGCAATTCTCTCCAGCAAGCCGTTCCGTTAAAAACACGTATCAAATAGCATAAAATAATTTTGTAATTAACGGCAATAAATTAGCATCTAGTAAAGTTAATCATCGAGTCTTTTTTAATCAACAATTCAACACTGTCAAACTTGATAAATGGTCGATTTTCAACTGTCAATATTTCAAAAACGTTAGAGATAGGTATAGGACATTATTTATAAAATCTGTCTATTTTGTTGTTTCGCACAATCCAAATATCTAATAATATACAGGGTGTTCCATTTAAAAAAATTAAGGTTATGCGGTTTTTTGACATTTGACAGCCAATTTTTTTCTAAAAGATAATATACATATACAACTTTTGAATTTAAGTTTTTTTTGCTGCAGGTGGGTGTCAAAATATAATGAATAACCCTGTACATTAACACTCCCCTTCAATTCTGCATTACTCGAGGCATTACCAAATAGCAAATAACTGATTAAACTACAAAATTATTAAAACTATTCAGATACACAACATTTAACTTTTCTCTGAAATATGCAAATTTGATGGCAAGAAGTGCCTTTGTAAATATATCGGCTACCTGCTCAGATGTTGAAATATACTCTAAACACCCTTCGTTTTGATTAGTACAATTTCTTATATAATTAAGATACAAAAGGCAGTTTGGTTTGCTTCCCTGAAGACACATTTCACAGGTTTTTTCACTAGGGTATCTTGCAGAATGTCCCATTCTTCGATGTCAAAGTTCCCTTTCTTGATTACCCGCACATAAACTAGCTTCCATCATTTGCACTTTAAAATCCAACACATACAGATTATTTCTCAATGTTTCCTCTGCCAAAATTGTCATTTAATTTTTTATTTTCACAGAGCTTTCCTCAAACACAACTTTTAGACCTCTTTCTTCCAATTTTCTGACTGACAGCAGGTTGTACGACAAATGCTTCACATTCCAGTGCATTCTTTATAATAAATTTCCTACCTTCAACATCTTGCAAATGCAAATTTCCTTGTCTGATACAAATCATAACCTCACCTCTTTTTGCAACGTTCACTTTATAACGTACTTCTTTAACATCTGTCAAGTATTTTCCAGCTTCAGCATTCACCAAATGATTGGTGGCATCACTGTCAACAATAAACTTGATCACATTATCAGTGTTTGTTTGAAAAGTCGCAATTTCCATTGAAGTGATAAAGGCTATTTCCTCTTCTTCATTGGCTACATTAACCAAACCTTTATTTGAGCCTTTTATATCTTGTTTTCTCTTAGGACAGTCCGAATTTTTATGTCCTTTCATGCCACAATAATACCAGTTATAGGGAAATTTCACATTACCACCCGAATTGCCACCTTGATTGTTTCGGTTTCTAAACTTTTGACCATATCTTCCTCTAAACCCACTAAAAGCTTGTAATATTCCTCGTTCATTTTCATCTTTTCTTTGTTTGTTTTCCTCTGTAAGTAATTTACTCTTGACAAAATCTAATGTAACTGAGCTACCTTGACAAAACAGGACATCAAGAGCTGTTGTAACTCCTTGATACGAGTCTGTCATTGCTGCAAGCATATAACTTCACTTTCTTGAATTGTACCTCCACCATTTCTCAGATCATAGACAGTCTTTTCAAATTCAATAATGAATTCATTTAGTGAACCTTGACCTTCAAATTCCTTAGCTTTCTTTGAAGTTGTACTTGTTTTTTCTTTCACCATTTCCAACACAGCATCTGCAAGACAGTTTACGATCAAGTTTCTCGCTTAACATCATACTTTTTAAAATAAATCAATTCTGTCTCAGCAGTAGGTGGTTCTTGAGTCAGCATTTCCAAAACAGCAATTTTACCCTAAATTCCCAGTTTGAATACCCAGATCCATCAAACTGTTTGATGCTGTTTTGTTGTGCCGTGGCCATAGTGACATTTCTTCCGCACACGACTAACGTATCCCGATACACTTCCGAACAAAGTTATCCCAGCAAGCACCACAATGTTTATTAAATGTTACGAAACATTACACTGGGAACATTAAACCTCGCAAGCGATGTTCTTTTGAGGTCACAATAACATCTATGCGACCTCCAAATTTCCGCCACAGGTTTCTTACACAGTACATTAATTAGATGTTGCAATGTGCTTTTTTCAAGAGGTTCAGAAATAATAATGAAACGTTACCTATATGTAATACTGCGTACTACAGGTTACATTATTGTGAGACTTTCTTTGAGTAACAAAACACACTATAGTGTTATGTTTGTAGTACATAAATAATAGGTAATGTTGTATAGCTTTATTTGTGTAAGCTTTTTATTACATAAATAGCTAATGTTATATCGCTGTATTTGCGTAACTTTTATAATACATAAATAGGGAATGTTTTATTGCTTTACCTATGTAACATTAAACCCATGACCAAAAGGCTCATATGGGAATTATACAGGGTACTAAAAATTCGTGGGCAAGTATGATGATCTTGAAACCAAGAGATACTTAGTAAATTAACTGAAAACTGATTGATAAAAAAAAATTGTTTTTGTCTTCTCTGAAATTTTAGAGAAAAATAATCTATTTTTTACTTCTTAAAGAAATAGGATTACAAAATAAATTCAAAGACGAACAGTTTGATTTACATTCTGAGTAGGTACGCAATCTTCAAAAGGGGAACAAGAACGCTGGTAACATATTATTCGCAATCTTCGAAAGGAGAACAAGAACGCTGGTAACATATTATAAAATGTATTTTCTAATAAATCTAAGTTACAGGAAGAATATATTGATTTTTTTCTAAAATTTTCAGTATTTTTTTTCAAAAAACGCCAGAAACAGAAATATTTCTAATTTTCTCGATGGCATATTGAATGAAAATTTTAGGAGTTACCAAAATAATTTTATTTTTGCAATAGTTGTTTTGTGACTAAATGTTAAATATAAGTAGTCATACAAAAAGTCTGTGCACTGCTTTAATAAAAACATAACTTTTTTTTTAAATGTTATTTAATCAAAATAATCATTATACTTAACATGTGAAATTTGTTATTTGAATTTGAAAAAGAAAAACAACTTAGAGATGCATTTGAAGGAAAATTATGTTTTATGCTTTTGTCTATTCCCGCATTCGCCTTTGTTTGGCATGGCGCAGCCAATCTGCAAATACGCTCTCGAAATCTTTTCTTGAACATCGCTTTTCTGACGTACCACACCTGCAACAATTACATGATAAGTACTCAGAGAAATGAAAATAACAAAAAAAATCCAGTTGAAATTTGACATTTAGATCTGCCTAATATATATTTTTAATATTTTCTTATAATGAATCCAATAAACCTTTACAAGCACTATACTTACTTTCTATGCAGGTAAATCACCTTACTTTAGATGACAAACTAAAATATTTTATTAAAAAATGGTAGTTTGTTTTTTGAGAGACATAATTAAAGATGTTCCATTTGTTATTTGGACGCTTGGTACAAACATGGAAAAAACTCGAGTCGGACTTTATGATATCTATAGTAGTACTTCAAAATGATATAAGAATGGCACAGTCAGAATAATTACAAGTGTACAGTGTTACAAATTGATTATGACTGCGAAATATGTCACTAAGACTATAGTATTCACAAAAAAAATCAAATCTATACCTTAAAAGTCACTTTTACAAATTTTATGTCACTATCAAATTATAAAGCACTTACCAAATGCCACATTAATGATTTCCAGGTGTCCAACTGCAAAATTGTTTTTCCTTCCAAGCCATGAACAGGTTTCGGCCAGCGAGTTTCTCATCAAAGAACGGCAAATTCTTGTAGTAAAATCTTTGGCATCGTTCCCTCCGACTACTTTTAAATGTCTGACCTAAAAATTACATTAGGATGAAATATGTACACTTACAAGATTAGGACAATAACCGTACATAGTCCTACTCCTTCAGGATGCGCCAAAACAAGTTATATTTAATATGGCGTTTCTTTCGATTTCACTGAAAGTAGATCGAACTTTTAAATTGTAAAACGTCCTGTACCTATATATCTACATTTTACCTGAAGTAATTTTAGAAATTACAAATGACTGCTTCATATCTTCATTTTCGGAAATTTCTTCTCGAGTTCATCCAGTGTCTTTAACGGCAAATTCATGGGTAGCTCTTCAACTGAATCTATTGTAGGGGCCACCACTTCTTCCACTTTTTGCTTAATTTCAGTAAGGTCCAACTTAATCTCAGCTAGGAAACTGCATATAGCCTCCACCGCGCTTTGTGAAGGTACGCGTTAGCGTTAGACGATATATATGAGCAGCTGATCTACCATGCATTGTGTAATTAACATTTATCATTGCGTTTCGTGATTATTTAAGGAGTTTCACTTCTATCACGTGCACGGTTCTGCACTCTTTTTCCTTAATTTTTGTTATTGTTGTATATAGCAATAAAGCAAACAATAAAAATATTAATATGAATAAAAAATAGAAACTACCAGGCTTAAAAAAGTCGTACATACACCCATCATTTTATTATTAAATTTTTTCCACGGAGTGTTAAGAAAATGCAACTTTTGTTTCGGCGATGTATAACGCCAGATTGGTTAGAGCTTTTTGCAGGATATCTGACAGTAATCACGGCAAAAGCGCCTATTATCGGGATCGACGCAAAACTTGACAAGATGGAGTTTGAATAAAATTTTGTTTCTCCAGGAGTGTATTATCATTTATTTCTTGAACCTCAAAATGTTTGGAGTAACCTTCATGTTACTATACCATGACTACCTATTAGGTATAAACTAACAAATCTACAAATGAAAACTAAAAGCAATTTGTTACTACAGTTGAATATTTTTTACGGTTACTTAGGTGTAATTTATTTTTCAAAGCTCCCATGAATGAAAAGTTACTTCTTGTAAGAAATTTTTGTCCGGTAAAATGTTGGAACTTCTTTTAGAGCTTTTAGATAAAAATACGGGTTAATCCTAATAAAATTAGTTGAAATCTTTACGTGATATTCAACATCGAAATATGATATTAAAAAAAATAAACTAAAAATTTTCCTATGTCTGAATCTTAATTTTCAACATGTTCTAACCTTGATAGATAATTTAGAAACTTTAAATATTAGGCGAAAAT
>MU187840.1:0-17202 GCA_016904865.1 Pissodes strobi | reverse complement strand
TTCCTTTTATGCCTTTTAGACAGATTTTTAATAGGTTTATACATACTAACCGTAAATTATTCAGAATTAAATGAAAAGCCAAGGCCAAAGGCCACGATTGCCAGGAGACGAGGAACAACAAAACGCAAAAACCGAAGCCAGAAAAGAAAATTTCAATTTGAAAAGCGACGGCCACAATTGCCACGAGACGAGGGACAACAACACAAAATAGGGATATTTTGTGCAACAACAAAACGCAAAAACCGAAGCCAGAAAAGAAATTTTCAATTTGGGACGCCGCGCCGGTCACGGGAACGGAAGATTTGAGGTTTGACTTTTTAAAGGTCAAAATTGTTAATTCGGCGTCTTCTTTTTAATGACACGAGAAAACGTCACAGCCACGTTCGACAATGTGTGTTTGCTATATAGCAAGTTAACATTATATATACATGCATATTAGGTCATTTTCTGACATAGATTTGTTAAAGTAGCATAAATACAATGAACGTATGTACACGTTAAGAACGTTTGTTATGTCACGATATTATGACACAATTTTTGTGAAATGTATGGTAAAAATGTATCATATACATTGGCTGCATATTGCAAACAAATGTTATACTGCGATCGTTATTATATATTTATTATTTTATTGATACATATATGTAACATTTGAGAAATATTATACAACAACATAACTTTTATGACAAAGAAAGAACATCGCGAAACATCCCGTTTTGTTGCGTGCTCACTGTTTATTTCACTTTTCTCCAAATTCTTCCAGCTATCTGGATTCCCAACTACGATCTGGGCCCATAACCTGTTAACTTTGGACCTTTGGAGAATAATAACCCGTGTAAAACAGACTGAATTTTATTATATATTAGAATATTGGCACAGATCAAATTCACACGACATTTACTTGCTAACTCAACTCTACTCTTCTTACCAATTACAGGTAGGTATATAACCCTAATTATTTTCAGGTCTTCCACTATAAACTAAATACATACAGTAGTGAGAATTGCTAACACTAAAGGTAAGTATACATTAACTAGGTACATTAACAAGTTGATGATCTAATTAGGTTTTACTGGATTTTCTTAATCCAAGCAACAAATGTTGGACCAAATTGTAATTGATCCCCAGGCTGCACGAGGAAGATTTCTATTATAAAAATATGAGTAGAATTGTTTGAATTTCTCTTTGTTATGTTTGTAATGTCCAGTTTAATATTAATTTTTGAGGGGGCGTGTTGGAATATTTACAAAAATTAATCCAAATATTATTTTCTTAGGCTGATGCCAACTCAAGATGTTCATGTTTAGTTTTAGAGCACGGAGGCAATTCGTGATTAACTTATGAATGAAACTGCTGTATAAGATTATCGGCAGAGTGGCCTGAATATTTTCTTTATGTGTTTATGTTACGTAGGTCTATAGAGTTAACGCAAAGTAGTTTTACTGATACCTTCCGAGTGCGTTCTTCTACAAAGGAATAAAATAATTTTATTTGAAAAGTCAAATTCACTGTGTGTTATTTTACCCCATAATCCAATAGTTATTAGGGCTTTAAATTTAATAAACATATTTTCTTAAACGGCTCTATGAATAATTAGTTGTGCCGCAGTAGTGCATCACACGTTTTAGACGCAACAACGTCATACAACATGATTGTTTATCAACCTTCCTGTAATAATTAAATCAGCTGCGACAGCTCGGCATTAAAATAATAAAGGGAATTATAATATGTAGGCGTAGAATCACCTAATAACTTAACCGAAACATCGGCTGTTGCACTAAAGATCAGAGTAATTCAGTCTAGTCAGTAGTTAGTTGCTTTTGGACCTTCCGAGAGGTGGGTATAAGTGTTTGTAAAGCTTTCATAACGTGTCTACCTTGAAGCAAGCGATGGTGGTACCCTAAATCTTTAGCTATCGAAAATTGTACAGGTATGCATATTTTACCTTTGTAGTGATTTTTATTATTATATTGTTGAAAGTTATAGGCTCTCATTAAACTAGAACAAATGATAAAACTCAATTCATTGGGGTAATTACCTATCATTAGTCTGTAATTATTATAAAGCTCATTGACCATATTTTTACGATATTTAATTTAACTGGGTATATTAAAGAAGTAGTGCTTGTATGTATGGTTAAATTTAACTATCATAAATGATTAAGTGAAAAATAATTCACATGGTTTCCAAGTAAGTAGGTACTGTCATAAAAAATATTGTTATTGCTTCTATTTGATTGTGCTTTAAGGAGCTGTTAATACTTATATGTTGTTATTGCCTCTATAATTAATTACCTTTATTCTTAGTATCAAAAATAACACCATGTAATTAAAACTATAGTTACTTGATTTTTATCTAAATGTTATACCTATTTGCCTATTATTTACGACAAACGCTCAAACAAATGTCACTTTTAATTAGAAGACCACGTAATTTTTTAAAAATTAGTAGACATGGCCATAAACTAATAAAACAAAAAATAATAAATACACTTTGGCAAATATTAAACAGGTACTGTACTGTTTTATATACCAAAAAATTTTGCTGTACGTATCCAACTGGATTTTTTTGTATTTGTATAAAAATTAAGAGATTTGTGGCTTTACGAAAAAAGTGATTCTTCATAAAATCCTGCCTGTGTTCAAATGATCAAAATTTGATATTATTATGACAGATTTTAAGGCGGGTGTCCAGAAATTACGAAACTATAAACAAAATATTAAGAACTGTTGTATTTGTAGGGTATTGTATTGAAAAGTTATACAATGATTTATACTCTTTCTGATTCTCTAGACGTACTTTACATTTATTTTCTCATATGACATACAATCCATAATAATAATTTGTTTTACAGGGTACTTGATACTATTTTTATATACCTATCTTAGGTATGGGAAAACACGACTAGTAAAAATACCTAGCACCTCTCTTTCTTAATTAATGTAAATTATATAAAATCAGAATATTTGTTAGGTTTTTTACATTTCTTTTTGGCCTATATGTCACAGAACCACCTGTATTGTTACATGTTGTAGACTGTGAGATTCTTGGTTCATCCAAAGTTTCTTGAGCACCAGACAAAACAGGTAGGACTAAAGTTTGATCTGGAATGTAATAATCTAAATTTTCTAAACTTTCATTATTAACTGGAATATCATTTCCAATCTTTCTTATTTGGTTTATAGGCCTCTTCCATATTCGACCATCATCAATTTTAATAAGATAATGTAATCTACCTAATTTCTTTGTAATGATTCCGAAAACCCACTTAATTATACCAAAATAGTTTCTACATTCCACACTATCTACCTCTCTTAAAATACATTTTTTTTTAGAATCATTGCACTCCTATCTTCTTATTAGCTGCATCAGGTAACAACAAATCAAACCTAGTTCGAATTTTTCTTTTAAATAAAAGTTCTGATGGTGAAATAGTAGTTGTGCTGTGAGGCATAGTTCGGTATTGCAAAAGTACCTTTGTACTGCACAATGTAAATTTTGTTTATTATCAAATCGTAATGACAAGAGTGATTTTTTTAAAGTTTGAACAAATCGTTCTGCTTGACCATTTGTTGATGGATTGTAAGGTGCTATAATCTTATGACAAATGCCATTAACTTTAAAAAAATCTTCAAATAACGTGGAGGTAAACGTGCTTGCATTATCAGATACCAATACTCTAGGAATGTCTTAGAGTAGCAAATATTTCTCGGCAATTGGTAATCGTAGATAAACAACTAGAGTCCTCCAAATTTTTTACTACTGGCCATTTAGATTATGCGTCTACTAGATAGAAGAACATTTTACCCAAAAATGGACCTGCAAAATCTACATGCACTCTTTGGAAACATTCTGTAGGATATTCCCAAATGTGATTATCCACTTTTGGTGGATTATTTTTAATTACATTACAATATGAACAATTTCTAGCCATTTTTTCAATACCTGAATCAATTCCAGGCCACCAACAAATACCTCTAGCAATTGATTTCGATTTAACAACGCCAAAATGATTATCGTGTAACTCGTCCAGTACCTTACTCTGTAATTCTGTTGGAACGACAGTTTTGTGTTGCCTCATAATAACTCCTTGCTGAATAGAAAATTCAGATTGGTCAATATTGAATCGATCGGATGGTTTTAATATTTTACCGGTTTGTAAAGCAGTTAGGATTTTATTTAAAACTTGATCATTTTTAGTAACATCGGCAATTTTTTTTGCAATACAATCTAATTCAAAAATATCTACTACATCGTAAAGATATCTATTTGAATTTTCTATTGGCAACCCGGACAAACAATCTGCATTAGCATTTTCCTTAGAATTTTTGTATTTAATATCGTATTTGCAAGAAAAGTGCGTAATGCTGCATTCTCAGGTATACCACTTGTAAAGCCAAAAATTTGCACTAATGGTTTATGATCTGTGTACAGAGTAAATTTATTTCCGTATAAATATTGATAAAACTTCTTTAAAGCAAACACAATACTGTACGCTTCTTTGTCTATTTGACTATACTTCTTTTGAGTAGAAGACAAAGTTTGTGATGCGTACTGTATAACACGTTCGGTACCATCTGGATAAACGTGAGACAAAAACTGCACCGACTCCGTATGGAGACGCATCTGTAGATACTACCAAGGGCAATTTTGTATCAAAATGAACTAAAAAATCTTTACTCTGAAAAACAGCTTTTGCCAGCAGAAATGAATTTTCACATTCCTTAGTCCACTTAAATGAAACATTTTTACATAATAATCAATTTAGTGGATAAAGAATATCACTCAAATTTGTAATCAATCCACCATAGTAATTAATCATGCCAAAAAACGCTCGAAGCTCTGTGACCTGTAAGGTCACGCAAGATTCAATTAAATAAGAAATTCAAGTAAAACATGATGAACTTCTTAGCAAATTAAATAACCATGACAGTCGTATTAGCCGCCTAGAGCAAAATCAGGAAAAAACTGAATCAAAACAAGACGATTTCGAGCGCATGTTTAGAATGAACAACATTCTTATATTTGGAACAGAATCCCCTAACAAACCTGATGCTCTTCTAAATTTTGTCCTGGATCTATTCTGCAAAAGAATTAATGTAACCGTACATGAATCGGACATCAATAACCTGTACAATATTAAGAGCTCTAACAATTCCGATAGACCACATCCAATCAAAATTGAATTTTTAACATACCTAAAAGAGCGGCAAGTCCTTAAGAACACTTTCAAACTTAAAAATTCGAAAATATTTATTGCAGAGGACTTATGTTTTAAAGATCGCCAAGAGCGGAAGATACTTGTGGAACATTTGAAACTTGCGCAGAGCCAAAATGTACCAGCCAAAATAAGGGGTCTAAAGATACTAATCAATGGGGAATTTTATACTGCTGCTCAACTTGCAAGTCCTCAATTTAATAGCGCCGTCAAACCCAATAGTGCCCCGCCTACTCCAACTGGAAAAACTACTGTTTTTGAAGTCCCTGGAACCCCCCAACTAACTGGTGAAACCAGGGCTCACATGCAGGAAGACGATACAAACGACAACTCAAAAAGAAAGGAAGACTCTGTTTCCGGTAATTTTCCCATATCTGAGCTGGCTAAGAAACCAAAACTAAACATTAATCTGCGATCGCGAACTTTAAGTACCGCCAAATAATTTGGTGCGGACTATTTATATCCTAAGCAGATTTAAACTCATTTTAGAAATACCTTTTACATTGTCACTTATGTTTGAATATTGTTAATTGTAAGATTTACATTTAAATAAAATAATTGTATTTAGGTAGTGTATTTGTATTGAATGTCACTTTATATTTCTCATGTTAAAGTTAGATCTTTACTGGCGAACTTTGCAAATTTGGTTGATCATGTTTGTGAGTGCGATTATGACGTCGTAGGCGTCTCGGAAACATGGTTGCATGCGGGTGTGGACGAGGGACTAGCTCAGTTGGGAATCTAAGAGCTCCTAGGGAGCGTTTTAAGGATGCTCTATACATGTCGCGAACGTCCACCTAAAAAATATGAAAATCTATGTAAAATGACCTGCTGAATCCGAATTTTTTGTTCGCCCTTCGATCTGGAATTGCGAAATAGGGCAAAACAAAACCTTTTTGAAAAACCAGGAAAATATGACTAAAATACTATTTTTTGCAAACTACTGTATAACTTGCTTAAATGATGTTCGATTGATCTGAATTTTTGATATGATATTTTTCAATCCCTTCTTAAGATGATATCATGTATTAGAAAATTTTAAAAAATGACATATGGGCCAAAGAACTTTTTTTGCTCCTCTTTACCCAAAATATCATCATTTTGCAGTGTAAAATACTCGATCTAGAAAACTTTTTATCCTTCAAGTTAGGTAGGTACTATAAGCGACAAAAGTGTTCCTGATAAACCAAAGAAACTTTTTTATTAAAAACTTTTTTTGATATGGCTTTTAGTTTTGACTGTATGATTATTTAAAGTCCTAGAAAATTTTAAGAGACCCGAGGCCGCGCTATATACTTCTGATTAAAGCGGCTATGCGAGAGAGAAAGAGATAGAGAGTCCAGGCGTCACTGTCATTTATAGCCGTATTCGTTTGGATCGATCTAACTCAACTTTATTGAACTGATTCATGTTCGATTGTAAAAATATCACTTTGCCCCCACTACCTAAAAAGTGATCCAGCTCACCTGTAAGTGAACCGAAAATAGACCGGGATCACCTATACTCTATTTCGAAATGATGCGAAGTAATAAATCATTTTCTGATGGCTGATACATAGGCGTACATAATTACGTACATATACGTACATATTTTAAACGTTTACCTGTCCTAATACTCGGACTTTCCCAGCATTATATTTATCACACTTAGGTTTTTTTATTAGTATTGTAAACATTCAAATTTGTCGATTTTTTGTATGCATACCCTAAAGTTTAAGTAATTGTAATTTTTCAGTTATATTTGTTCTTCCGAAGAAGACACAGTGTGTTTGTTTCATTTCATAGTTTCAATTAAAATGGCTAATTCAGTTTTCTCTCCAGTGAAACGAGCGAGCAAATGTCCATTTTCTGTTAACGAAAAGAATATTATTCTTAATGTATATGATGCCCTCAAACATCAAAATCCTCTGTATAGCGTTGATACTGTGGTGGAAATGTATTCGCAAATGACGGGTGTTTCAAAAACGTCGATATATAAATTAAGGTGTGAACGAAAAAGTGGAGCTGTAAAATCACTTATACCATCTTCAGGAAGAAAGACGGTGTCTATCGATGAAGACTACAAACTTATAATTAGAAGAACAGTACATTCCTTTTATTTTAATAAGGAAATACCAACCAGCGACAAAATTTTAGGAGCCTTGAAGCAAGACCAAAATATGTCTCCAACGATAAGCAGGAAGAAATTGTGGACAACTTTAAAACAAATGAATTTCAGCTGGGAAAAACAAAGCAGAAAATCGCTCCTAATCGAAAAAGATGAAATTATTTGCTGGAGGAGACATTACTTAAGACAGATAAAGCAGTTTCGAAGTGAGAATAGAAAGATTTATTATCTGGACGAAACATGGCTTAATGAAGGATATACGGTTGGGAAGATTTGGCAAGACAAAAATATTTCAAGTTTTCGTCAAGCATTCTTAGAAGGCTGGTCCACCGGACTAAAACCACCATCTGGGAAAGGAAAGCGACTGATTATTACACACCTTGGAAGTGTTGATGGTTTTGTTGAGGGCGGTTTGTTAATGTTTGAGTCAAATCATTCTGGCGATTACCATGAAGACATGAATGGCGATGTGTTCGAAGAATATTTTGAACAAATGTTAGATCTCATTCCACCTAATTCTGTGATAGTGATGGACAATGCGAGTTATCATTCCAGAAAAGAAAAAGAAAAGAAAATACCAACTAATTCGTGGAGAAAAGCGGATATTATTCAATGGTTTAGACAGAATAACATACCATTTGATGAAAGTATTGTGAAAAAGGAACTGTTGTCCATAGTGTTCTCAAATAAAGCTTGTTTCACCGAGTATGTAGTTGACAAAATTGCACAGAAACGAAATATTACTATTCTTCGTCTGCCTCCGTATCATTGCGAATTAAATCCCATTGAACTTGTTTGGGCCCAAGTAAAAAGTTATGTAGCAAGGAGAAACACGACGTTTAAAATGAAAGATGTTAAAATTATCTTTGAGGAATCTTTAAAAAATGTCGATTCTGAAAAATGGCTTAGGTGTATTGAGCATGTTATAAAAGAAGAAGAAAAAATGTGGAAACTAGACCATTTAATTGACCTAATTGTAGAGCCTTTAATTATATCCTTGGAACATGACGAAGATTCGACGGATTTTTCTGACGACGAAAATGATATACCATAGTTCTCTACATAACTGTTTACACAAAATCGCAATTCTTATACCTTATTATATAAATATTATATGTGATAAAATGTTACAGTAATACTAACTGTTTTTGAATATACATAAATAAGTGAATAAATAGAAGTACTTAGGTAAAACAGGTATTTTAAATTAAATACCCAAACGTACGCTACTGCAGGTAGAAAATGGCCCCTTTGCTAATAAAGCCTATTGTTTGCAGCGGGATTGCCATACAAAACAGGGTGGAATGGTTAAAATATAATACAGCAGGCTATAACAGCTGTGGCTAAATATTTAGAAATCACAAAAATTTATTTGACCACTCTGTTAGCGTTTTGCATTTACAAGTAGGTTTTATTACTCCGCACCATTTCGAAATAGAGTATAGATCGGTTCAGTAGTTCAGGTAAAAGATGGCATTTAAATGTCAATTGTCAATCGGCTTTTTTAAAATTTAATTTAAATGTATTTGACCTTGGTTCACGGAACTGAAATACAGTTAATTTTGAACTGATTTCCAGTCTCAATCGAATACGGCTTATAAGTACAGCAAAGAAGCATGATATTAGCACAGATTAGGTTGGGTAATCTGTGAAATTAGTTACAAACTTAAAAAAAATGTGCGTTACGGGATTGGTAAAAATAATATGTTTTATTGTTTATAATTATTGTAACGTCCCAGATAAATCCACACCAGATGCAAAAGGTCGGCAAATTGCTTGCCAACCAACTTTAACCTTGACGTGGCAGTTATACGCGCCCTGCACCAAATAATCTGGGTATGATTATAGAATTGTTTTTCAAAATTAAAATAGTTGGTCTGCACCAATTAAATGAAAACGTGTTTTGCTGGTGGACTGGTCTGGGAAAAATTTAAATTTGCAATAGCCGTTCACTTTCTTTTTTTCCCGACAGGCGGCCATGGAAATCTTGTGTTATTATGGCTGCTCTAACTTTTTTACAGAAATTTCCTTAATACGCTTTAATGTATGCCGATTTAAGGTTATTTTAACATTGAAAATGTTTCTCTAACCCTAATATAAGGCCTCAAATTGTGAATATTTACCACATGACGTCATACGCATGAGAGATCGTGTTAGTTTGTTTATATAAACTTAAATTTGATCGTAAGGTATCGGAATCATTTTAAATGACTAAAATAAATTGGAACTAACTGAAACTAACCAAAAGTTGATTGAAAGACTAACCAAAACCAGCCAAAAGTAACCAAAAGCACCAAAACGGGCTAAAAGTATCGGAACAGGTTACAAACATTAAAATAAATAAAAACTAACCAAAACGAGCTAAATTTTAAGGACTATCCAAAAATTAACAAAAAACTTTAAATTTGATCATAACATATCGAAAGCGATTCGATCTAAAATAAAATAAATTGGAACTAGCTAAAAGTAGCCGAAAGTTGATTGAATAACTAACCAAAACTAACTAAAAGCAAATCAAACCACCAAAACGGGCTAACATGTATCAAAATAAATTCAAAATATTTAAGTAAGTTAAAACTAACACAAATTAACCGAATATTGGCGATTAACCTAAACTAACCATAAACATTAAAATTGGTTATAACGCATCGGAACTGGTTCAAATGACTAATATAAATTAAAACTAACTGAAATGAACCGAAAATTGGTTGAACGACTAGCCAAAACTAACCAAAAGTATCCATAATCACCAAAAAGGGCTAAAACGTATAGGAACGGATTAAGAATATTAAAGTAACTTGAAATTAACCGAAGTTTGGCGACTAACTTAAATTGACCAAAAACATTTAAACTGGTTATAACGTATCGGAACCAGTTCAAATGACTATAAATTGGAACTAACTGAAAGTAACCGAAAGTTGATTGACTGACTGACCAAAAACATTAAAATTGGTAATAACGTATGGGAGCCGGTTCAAATGACTAAAATAAATTAAAACTAACTGAAACTAACCGAAAGTTGGTTGATCGACTAACCAAAACTAACCAAAAGTAACTAAAAGCACCAAAAAGGGCTAAACATCTCAAAACAGATTAAAAACATTAAAGTAAATTGAAATTAACTTAAATTAGCCGAATTTTGGTGACTAATTAATATTAACCAAAACCAATCAAATTGGTTATAACGTATCGGAACAGGTTTTTGGTTACTTGTGATGAGTTTGGGTTAGTCATTCAATCAGCTTTCGATTAGTGTTAGTTACTTTTAATTTATTTTAGTCATTTGAAGCGATTCCAAAACGTTATAACCAATTTTAATGTTTTTGGTTAATTTTAGTTGGTTGCGTAGTAGTTTCAACTTACTTCAAAATTTTTAATCTATTTCGATACGTTTAGTCCGATTTGATGCTTTTAGTTAATATTGGTTAGTTTTAGATAGTCGTTCAATAAACTTTAGGTAAAATTCAGTTAGTTCCAATTTGTTTTAGTCATTTGAACCGGTTCTGAGACGTTATAAGCATTTTTTATGTTTCTGGTTAGTTTTGGTTAGTCACCAAAATTCGGTTAATTTGGGTTAGTTTTAACTTACTTTAATATTTTTAGTCTATTTCGATGCGTTTTAGCCCGTTTTGGTGCTTTTGGTTAATTAGTCGTTCAATCAACTTTCGGTAAAGTTCAGTTAGTTTTAATATATTCTAGTCATTTGAGCCGGTTCCGGTACGTTATAAGCAATTTTAATGTTTTTGGTTAGTTTTGGTTAGTCGCCAAAATTCGGTTAATTTGGGTGTTTTAACTTACGTTAACATTTGTAATCTGTTCTGATAAGTTTTAGCCCGTTTGATGTTTTTAGTTACCTTTGGTTAGTTTTGGTTAGTCATTCAATCAACTTTCGGTTACTTTCAGTTAGTTCCAAATTATTTTACTCACTTGAACTGGTTCCGATACGTTATAATCAAATTTAATGTTTGTTTGGTTTGTTTTCGTTAGTCGCCAAAATTCGGTTCATTTTGGTTAATTTTAAGTTACCTTAATTTTTGAAACCTATTCCGATAGGTTTTGGACCATTTTGGCGCTTATGGTTAGTTTTGGTTAGTGATCCAATAAACTTTCGGATAGTTTCTTTCAGTTCAACTTTCAGTTAGTTCCAATTTATTTTAGTTATCTGAACCAGTTCCGATAACTTATAATCAAATTTAATATTTTCGGTGAGTTTTGATTAGTTTTAACTTACTTTAATTTTTGTAACCTGTTCCGGTACGTTTTAGCTCGTTTTGGTGCATTTGGTTAGTTTTGGTTAGCCGTTTTTTATTTTAGTCATTTGAACCGACTCCGATACGTTATGATCAAATTAAGATTTAAATAAACAAACTAACACGATCTCTCACGCGTATGACGTCATGAATTTGACAAATGCATCATGCACTTTTTCACGATTTGAGGCCCTATACTAGGAAAACAGAAACACTTTCAATGTTAAAATGCATTTTTAAGATTGTCAGACATGTAGAATTAATTGGTTAAAACAAAATTATCATAAAAAAAAAATTAAGCAAAAACACCACCACCCTTAAGAAAATTACCCCTTTATGATAAGATATGAATTTTATTTCAGCACTGTCATGTCTGGCATAAAATTTTACGGGGAATTGGTAATACAAAATGTGGCCAATATTCTGGCGGACACTGTATAACATTAGTTGAATATAAAAAAGATTTAACTATAACATTGTATCTGCCAGTTTTCAGATTTAATTCAATTTCGTGCTTATTCGATTTTTAGGTATAAAAACATAATAGTGTGCTGGTATGATATACAAATAATTATTTTTCGTCACCGCTTCTAGTAGAGCAATTCAAATAAAAGCACTTATAACCAGGCATTTTTAACAAAAATATACTAAAGATTAATTATTTTTCGTAACGCTCTCGGACTAAACCACACGACTCGCGTGGCTCGCGTTTAGAATCACACCAGATCTTGCCCTGACTATTTCTTAGGATGGCTGGCCATCCCAAGGAGGCGGAGCTTTAAACGAATTTTTGTTTCATGCGTTAGGCGCGAGGTTTCGCATCTGGTGTGGGTTTATCTGGGCTAACGTACCTATAATAGTAGATGGGTAGTACCTACCTACAATACTGGAAATATAATGCACACAATTTTCTATATACCTACTTACTGTTCAGTTTTCAACGCATTTTCCTTCACACAGACAACTTATGCTTCATTTTACATTTGCTTTTAGGCATTTGCACTTTGCTGAACATTTAAATAATTTGCAATTACAAAACGGAGATTGTATTTAAAAAGTTTGGTTTGGCGTCTTTGGACATCAATGTTGGTATTATATAATTACACGTGAGTCCATATCCAAATTTTAAAATTTTAGGAACGTCTGGCTTTAGCATATGGGCTGTTTAAAATATAGCACATTGTAAAAAGGCTCTCTTGACATGAAATATAACCGCATCTTCCTTTTTATGACTGGAGCCTCGTCACTCCCCCCTCCCGAGACAAAATTCTAAATAGGTCAATGCTCAATAATATAAGCAACAATCAGACACGGCCTGCTCCAGATAAAATAAATTTGGAAAAAGTATAGGTCCACGTAACATTAATATATAATTTTTAATAGGGAAATAATATAGATAATAAAAATAAGAGTACTAGAAGCATTGAAATGATTTAGTATTTCTGTGTTTTACCTTATAACTTTGAAATATCATTTTAAAACTCAAATCATTAAAGATATAATTCCTCGTATAATGCCTTTAAAATTTTTACCTGATATCAGTTTTGCAAGTTGGAAACATATGGGCTCGTAATTCATCCATATTTCCTTTGAAGACTTTATGGCCATAAAGATGTTTAAAACAGTCTACATGATGACAATAATTGGTCAGATATTTTATATTCGTTTTCGTTTGCACTTTTAGTTCTAGATGATAGGAGGTTCATGTCATTTGCTTTTCCAGATAACACTATTATTGATAGGGACCTTCTTTTGCCTTTTCTAAACGGAAAGCTCGCCGAATCACAACCAGATAAGCAGTAGACTGTTAACAAATTGTCTGCTAATATTTTAACACCGAGTTGATGCAAATTTGTCAGTTTTTTAATAACTGAAAAACAAGGAATGCGTTACTTTGCATTTTCCATCCAAATTTCAACCTCTATAGTTACCGTGAAAAACATAGATTTCTCGAAAACATCTGTATCCACACTTTTAATAAGAAATACATTCAAATATTTAAAAAAAAAGTTAATAATTGCAAATATTCTCGTATCCAGCTTCTTCGTGCCCTGGAAAAGCCAACTCATCAACCACATTTGATTCCTTTTTGTGCTTGTTTTATTGTTCTTCCGTTATCTTCCCACATTTCTGCTAATATAATTTCAACTTGATCAGGTATAATATAATTCTCACTTACAAGCTTTTTAGCTAAATAGGCCAAGAGGTTTATTTTTTTACTAGGATTTGATATATTTTTTTTTAATCAGGTATATCAACTTCATCTTGTATTTCGTATGTTATCAAATGACAATTTTTCGATCTTCTATCTCTCTGTTTTCTTGGAACTTTCTTCAAAATTGTAGCGATCACCAACACATACGACGAGGCGACAGTTCTGGGGCTTCAGCTGGAATATTGATGAAATGTATTTTAAAAATAATTCCCTCAATTTGTTGCAGTTAAAATTCTGGTATCTCCGAATAAGTGCCATCATATCTATTATATATACGGAGTTAAAAGTATCATATTTTCTTTTGACAAAGCCTTATAGAATTCAGATTTGTTTCCCTGTCTCATAATAATATTGTTTTCTGAATCCATTTCAAAAAGTGAAGATGGATAAGAAGTCCATTCGTTAGATAATACCCAAATTTTTGTTTCTTCATCAAGCTCTCGAGTAAAATGTAGATTTCTTAACATTTTTGCTTCACTTTCATATAACTCACCCACAAAAGCTTTTTTGTTTTTTGCTTTTTCCTTTGTGTTAAATAGATTTAACTTTACTCCTTCAATTTTTTCTGCGTTTTCCTTGTTTGCCTTAACTATGGCGGCCATTGCAATTTCTTCTGCTTTATAAACATTGCTAATATATCCAGAATAAATATTGGCCAATTCCTTAAGGTCTGATTGAAAGGGATTAATTTTTTGTTTTATGATTCTTTTAATTTCTAGTTTATTTTTATGGCTCTTTCGTGCTTCGCAATTTGAATTATCACCAAATTCTTGAATTCAGTGTAAGATTTGTTGGTAGTTAATTTGTTTGCCATTTTCCAGATCTCATTCTGCTTATTAAATGTTAATATCTGTACGTTTCCGTAAACCCTTACTATCACGATTTTTAATGCACTTTTGGAAGCACTTCTTGTATAAGTTCGTCTACACTTCGCCTGATAAACAGAATTTAGTGATAAAAACGCAAACTAAGACTAAACGTAAACTGTAAATTTACTAAACACGGATTCCCGCGCTGCTGCTGCAATACATTACACACCCTCGATCTTGGTCGAAGATTCAACGTTTTTAAGTCGGTCGGCCACCGATATTAGGTGAACTTTTATGCGCGCCGTGGTTTCAATAATTATTAACATAAAAACAAGACGATTTTTGAGAAAAAGATTCAAATAAAAAAACTTCTTTTATTATTTGGCTACAACTTTCTCGCTTATAGTACCAATCTATCTTTAAAAATAAAAAAGTTTTCTCGATCGAGTAGTTTGTCATGTAATAGAGTAAAATATTAGTAGTCCCATTGAAAAAAAATATCACCAAAGGCACATTACTTATTCCTAATTTTGTTTTATGTTAAAACCGTCTTAAAATATGTTTGACAAAGGCCATATTAAAATTTCATGACGATCGAAGTTAAAATAAGGGCGATAGAGAGGTTTATGCAAAAAATTAAAATTTTGCAACAATTTTCAAGATTTTTGGAAATTTGCCAATTACTCTGATTTCGCAATTCCGGATCAAGGGGCGAACAAAAAAATCGATTCTGGCAGGTCATTTTACATAAGAATTCATATTTTCTAGGTGGATGTTCTCGACCTGTATAGAGGTGGTCGATTTCAGTACCTCTGGGTCCCAACTAAACTATAATTTTATAGGAGCCGATCGTGTGGGAGGGAGAGGCGGAGGTGTTGGGTTTTTTGTAAAATCCGGCCTTCACTTTGAATTAATAACTTCTGTGTATCTGGAATACGTTGAATATATATGGATTAAGCTTTATGTACGAACCAAAGTAATTATTCTTGGAACGATTTACCGCCCTCCAAAAGGAGATCTGAACTTGTTCTTGGGTATTATCGAGGATATTTTGTCAAATCTCTATGCCGAATATGACGATATAATATGTCTTGGAGATTTTAATATTAACGTATTAAATATATCAAATTCAGTTATAGCGTTAGAGTCCGTAATGGACACTTTTGGACTTTGTCAACTCATTACAGCACCAACTCGCATTTCATCCTACTCAGCCACCATTATAGACCTGATTTTCTCGAATATGAAAAAAGTAAGTGAAGCAGGCGTTCATAATATCAAAATATCCGACCATTGTCCTGTGTATTTAAAAATAAAATGTAATTTTGATAAAAATCCGTCTGTTAACTTTTCATTTCGACCACAAAAAATTAATTTTGTTAGTTTTCAACGAGATTTGGAAGTTTGGCCTTGGCATAACATATATCGAATTTACGATATAGAAAAAAGGTGGTTGATTTTTTCTGTAAAAGTTTATTAACTATCTTTGATGTGCATGCTCCAATGAAAACATTTAAAAGGAATATAAATTATAAATACTCATCATAGATAACTGATCAAAAGCTACGAAATAAAGCACTTAAGCAATTTAAACTTACAAAAAATCCGGATCATTATGCATATTACAAACAATTGCGCAACTATACAACCTTTGCAGTGCGAAAAAGCCTACTTAAAACATAAATTTTCAAACAGTAGCGCGGCGTTAAAGAAAAATGGAGTGAACTTAAAAAGTTAAATATAACCAAAAAATAATATTAATACTATTCCCCAACACTTGTCTGATGTTAACGATATAAGTAATTTTTTTGTAACGGCAGCAACTAATATAAATACGCCAAAACAAGAACTTTTAGACTTTTACAAGAACAATGCTAAACATAATTTTCTCCATAAGTTTGAGCTGAGTGAGGTTAGTGAAGATGTAATATTTAATGTCATTCGCTCTATTAAATCTAACGCGTCTGGATCAGACAGGATAAATATAGATTTGATACAATTGTGTTCTCCATTTATTGTTCCATTTCTAACGCACATTATAAACGAATGTATTTCGCGGTTCTATTTTCCACTTGCATGGAAGCATGCTTTAATCCGGCCTCTGCCAAAAGAACAACAACCTAAAGATTTTAAAGATCTGCGTTCAATAAGTATCCTACCTACGTTTTTCAAAAATTCTTTAAAAAGTTGTTGATTCACAAGCTCGTGCATTTGTTGATACCTACAATATTCTTCCAGCAAAACAGTCGGTATTCCGTAAAGGCTATAGTTGCGCATCAGCTATGGCAGACGTCACTGATGATCTGTTTACAGCTAACATACAGCTAACATACAGAATAAGATAAGTGCGTTGATTCTACTGGATTATACAAAGGCTTTTGATCTACTGAATCATGACATACTGCTGCTATCAATACTAAATTACATTGGATTCTCTGACAGAACTATTAATTTCTTTAAATCATTTTTGGATAATCGTAAACCGCAGGTGGTTTTGGGAGACTCTACCTCAAATGTTGAAAATGTAAATGTAGGTGTACCACAGGGGAGTATTCTAGGACCATTGTTGTTTACAATATATACATGTCAATTCAATGAAAAGTT
>MU187839.1:55580-69886 GCA_016904865.1 Pissodes strobi | reverse complement strand
ATCCTGATATCTCCCGTGAGACGTTACTAGATCGTCAGAGTGACATGAAAGCCACGAGAAAACCTTTAGAGAGAAAGTTTCGTCTTAAATTTACAATTATTTCCTTTCAGGCACCTAATAGAAATTGAGAGCACCTTATTCAGAGAGGAGCTTTTATTGTCTTAGTCTTAAATAATGAGAAAATGATCCGCTTTTGTATCTTATCCTTTTCCCTTTCTCTAGTACTAGGATATTTTCTTTTTCAGATTACATCCGTATTCGCGAATAATTCTTGATATAATAAATATTTAACAAATAAGCACCCTTACATCATTACAGTGAGGAATACTTTTATTGAACGAGTAATGATCACTTAATACAAAAGAACAAAATGCAAGATTTTTTGTTGCTACACTGTTTCTTATTCCATCTGCAGCTGAACTAGTAACTACAACTCCAAACATGGAGTCTAACTTTTGACGCAGAGAAGGAAGGATATGTGGGCACCTTTAACGGCATCATTTTTATATATAAAAATATAGATTCTTGAATTTTCTCACCTAAACCCTTAATGGAAATAGCATTGGTTAGTAATGAAATAAATGAATATATTTCTGGTATGAATGAAATATTTAATATGTGCGGAAAAAGCTGCTCGCCATAAATGCATATTTTATAGAATTAATTAAAGTTTATTTATCTTGCCAGTAGTCGGTCCGTCGAACTAGGTCCATGCAGTTATGTGTAGCTGTATGTCATGTTATTTGATTGTGCACTATAATTAGAAGTCCATCAACCTAAATAAAGCTCCCCAGTGACAGGGCAATAACAGAGCTAGCTGTATTATTGTGTGTTTTTTGTATTCGGTGTATATTGATTTGCAGATGGAGCATTTCTGAACATACCAGTGACAGAGTGCATAAGTTGCCATTGTATAAAATCTGCACGAAAGTAAATGTGTTAATACGTGCTCTGGGTAAAGCTTTCCCATTACATTTTCAGTTTTTTCCACAATTAGATTATAGATTTGCACTATATTATGTTGTACAGGGCTAGCGTTGAACTGAAATTCTATTATTCTTTCTGAGGTTGGTATTATATTTCGTGATTTCTTTCCTACTCCATAAAGTTGAATGACACACAAGAGTGGGATATCTGATGGGCCTTATACATAAAGTACTTTCTCTGATTTGTCCTTTGAACATCCTTTTATTTAATCTAGGTTAAGCCTGTATTACGGCATTATCTCTGTTAAACAGTAATCTTCTTCTCTATCTAATGTAATTTATTCACCCATACATCATCTTTTCTAAAAGTGGGATATTAGCCAACACGGTCGCAGCCTGCGCGATCAATTCTGCAGGCACCAATGATGGTCCTAGCGACCAATCCTCTAATAGAATTCATCTCATTCCTAATTCTGACGTGCTGGAGCTTATGCTCAGAAATGTCAGCATTATAATAGAAAAGCGGCATAACTGCACCATCAAAGATAGTCATCGTGCCCCGGGGGCGGTTTATTGATTAAATCCAAACCTTGGCAGGAAAATTTATATCCACATAAAACTGAATGCAACTGAATGCTCATACAGTTAAAAAGTTGTGGTTATTCGGCAAAATATATCACTATATAATATTAGCTAATGACGGAAGCCTTATATATATTGAAAATATATCACATACATTGACTGAATCAATAGAATTTAAGCTGGTGGAATAGAGCAAGAGTTATTCTTTAACATGTAATTCTCTCGAGATTAATGGGTTGTCGTTGTTCCAGTTCAATACTGAGTCCAAAAGACGACTTTTCATAAAAACAATGTAATTAGGTATAACGTAAAATTAATACTCTGTGGAAAACATTCAAAATACACCATAACAAAAAAATTACATGGAGATGTGTCCTACCAGCACTAGTCACTGAGCAAGCTCAGCCCAAGTTCCGATACAAGTGGTGTTTACATAGTAATTTCTAATTTACAGTATGTGAAAAATGTTAATTTTCATAAAATAGTGGATGCCCTATACACAATTTTTCACCTTGTAACATTGTAAATGTTACAAAATCCAGTAATGCGATTTTTCCCTTTTACATTACTTCCGAGTACAATCAAGCAATATCGAGGAATGCTGTTTAGAGTCGCTCGAAGGATGACTCCGTTTGAAGCACCCTTTCGACAGATATATTCTTTTTTTGGGGGGAATTGACGGGCCCTTCTGGTCTGAACATTCAAGGCGAGCAGACAGTTTGTATATCCAAAATAATCGTTGTCACTTTTGACCATCACGTCTAAATACCGCCTTTGTGTTGTGGCGGGAAATTAATTGGCAAATATGCTAATGCGTGTGTTTTTCGAAATTTTCGGCTGTTATACTTAATAACAATGTGTGACGAAGAGTGTGGTTAGAGTCCGTTGAACTTTCTATATAAAAAGGTTTGTTACATGTTAGTGTGTCAATATTGCATGGTTAAAATTATTTGTAATATAATTAGGGACCTATCGTGAGACACAACGACCTTGCGCGAGACAAAACGACCTTCCGTGAGACGGAACGTACGTCAGTGGCCATTTCTATGTCGACTCAGAGAGTGTCCGTTTCCATTTAGCCAGATAGAGGTCCTTTGTCGAGATGAAATGACCAAATGGTGAGAAAGTAGCTTCGCAGGAAACGCCATCCGATTCCACGTTTGCAAGACACAAGTGGAACTTACACTTTTTTAACTTACGTCTGAGGTTACTGTTAAATGACTGGAGAGCGTTTGCTGTCGTACCTATTACCGATATTTATCGTTTTGATTAATGACGTTAGTGTTAAACGACAGGAGATCGTTTGCTATCATATATTGTACCTATTGCCGGTATTTATTGTTTTAACTAATGAACTTACTGTTGAACGACTATAGGTTGTTTGCTATCTTATATCGTACCTATTACCAATATTTTTTCGTTGCTATCTTATAATGTATCTATTATCGTTACTTCTCGTTTTTGCTCAATTAACTTATCGTTTTTGCTTATTGAGCTTATCGATAAACAACTTTCGGATGCTTATTACTGTGTAAAATACTTAAATCAGTTTCTTATGATATTTTCCTTGGGATACTTATTTTATTCATTATCATAACTTATAATCTCAAGTTGAGAATTTATTTTGCAACATTTATAATAATTGCTTCATTTATTTTTACTGTAGTTGGCTGTAAGCCTCATGCCAGTAATTTGTTTCCATAACTGCACTTTAATTTTTCGCCATAATACCGGAGACCGAGCTGAGCTTCGTGTCTCTTTGTAGGTAATTACCGGCTAGATATATGTTTACTTCATAGATTCATTCTTTGATTTAATATATCTTTATTAATTACTTACTGATGTAATGATATTATCGATGCCATGGGATTAGTTTATTTAATAAGTATTGCTTATTTTTAGTACTTAAAGACTAACTGCAATTGGTCAGAACCTGACAAATCCAAGGTAAGCTAGAGCTATTTCCAAACAGCGATTGGACAATTTTAAGGATATACACCATAGTTTAAAACTATGAAACTAAGTTTAATTTATTTTACTGGTCTGATAATTTGGATGATATACAAATCTTCTCATTAGGTTATTTGCGTAATTGTTTTAGAGTGTTTATGAAAGCATTTAAGATTTGAATAAATAGTTTAAATGGAATCCCAATGTTTATTTTGGTAAGTTCGTATCTAAAGTGCCTGTCATTATTACCAATTTTATCTAAATCTCACAATATTCTTATCAAGGGTATGTTATCTTAAATTTTACTGCCTTGACTTTAATGAGCAAAAATGATTGATATATACCTAATTAAAAATTTGCGCCTTCACCTAACTGCCACCTCTTCGACCCACGCCTTTAAAAGAAATTAAAGTCGCTTATTGAACCTGACATATGGACCGTTTGTTAAGCAATTAACAAATAGTGTTACATAAGTGGCACTCAACGTTTCAGGCGCGTTTTCCAATAAGCTGTATCCATGATTCTTACCTACCATCTCATCCCTTCCTCCCTTTCTTCATAACACCTTTACGCTCTAACCAAGTCCTAGCAAAATTTCCTCCTTTCTAAATTTGCTACTACGCCATTTTGGTCCACGTGTCCAACTCTATCACATAACCTGGCTGCGCCAGTGCTTAGGATATCAGCAAACCTTCTAGTTTGTAATATTATATTCACTTAATGGCTATAGCACCTACATATATATTTTAATAATCGCTTAACAAAAAAGCAGCTATACAGATCGGTTACAAATGCCAAATTAAGTCTTAATTTTACGCATTTTTTTACTTGTGTGTACATAGCTCGATTATAGTTGAAGCTCCTCCATTTTAATCTAGATAATATTATACTATTCATCAGCGCTTGTTGAATTGAATTTACAGTATAAAAAGCTTTTTTGATGAACTGTGCAATAATTTTACAAATTACTTATTCATTGAATATATTCTGAACGGGATAGATTTCTAATTCAAATTCACTAAATCCCTTTACTTAATTTCATCAATTTGTGTATAAAAGATGTGGCAATATCCTTCTTTTTATGTCTTCTTTTTATTCATGTAACGATGAAATATTTATGAGATGCTCTATAGAGGCGAAGTTTTCAATTATTGGTGGATCTATCATGATATTTCTTTCTACGTCGTAATTAAAAATCAATCAAATTATATTTAGGCCAGCAGGCGTTTTCTATGTGTATATCGTGTCTGGGTCATGTTTCCAATAAATAAAGTCGGAATAATTGCCTGAAATATCCTGTTAAACAGTTTTTTACAACAATAATGACTGTCTAAAAACAAACAATAATGTTGGTACTAAAAATGTGGAAACAAGTTAATGTATGCCACTAAATGCAGATTTATTTCGAGAGATAAAACAATTATTAGGCAATCTAAAATGTTAGTATAATATTCCCTTTATTTGGTGCCGTTAGGTTTGGGGTATATAATTATAATTAATATTAATATAAATGGGGTTTCAAATTCTTTTCTAGGATAATTTACTAAATTTGATGCTTATTCAGCTATGCGGTCTATAATTAGATTCCCGAGATTTTCCTTGAAGACATAAGAATGATAATTTTAAATTTAGAAAAACTAATTTTATTTCTAAAGGTTCACATTTTAAGATTAAAATATTTAATTATTTTATGAATAAAAGATTATTTTCATGCTTTTAACCTTCGTACCCTAGACTGGAGGTTTTATTACATGGAATACACACTAAGGTCCAGCGCACCCTAAATTGAAACACATTTAGCCCCGCGTGCATTTCCCTGTTACTCCTTGGTATCAAATTTTTATTTGACCTATTCTTCATTATTATTGACTTAAATATATGTTATAGCGTTTATTGGTACATTTTGTATAGATTGTTACAATTTTTGCCCATTTGTTTGTCGTGCCCCACCGGTGGGCACTTGGTCCCAGAAAATCATCTTACGTTCTGGGACCGCGTGTCCAGAAAGAAAATCATCTTACGTTCTGGGACCGCGAGTCCACTGGTGAGCATTACTTCTTATTTTGCTTTTGTTAATTTTTGGTGCAGGTCGTATTTCTTTTTTTCGGACGAAGAGCTTGCTAGGGAGCTGAAACATGTTTCGGACCATGATTCAATCATTTTGTAACATGAAAGTACAGGATTTTCAGACAATTCGACTGATGACAAAGACTTCGTGCTTACAGGTGATTCCAAGTCCTTCGATGATGAATTGAGTTATCCTAGTGAGTCATCGTAGAAAAAGATCCAGATGATGCAATATCCCTCGCCCGATTACCGACAAGGAAAATATAAGATCGTGTTTAAGAAAACCGCCTGTCATTTGGCTTAAGTCCCCAGAATGTTGGCATTGATCCAAATGCCAGAGCTAAACGGGCAGGGAAGAGTCCTGTAGAGTTCTCCAACAATTTCAATGAAGACGAAATCATAGAGCTATTTGTGGCTGAGGTGAACAGGTTTGCTGCTTAACGCAGTGCTTCTGCAGCGGCTAACCCAAACCGGAGGATCAAACTTCCAAAATGGGTGAATACTAATTCCATTGAAATGGAATGGAAGGAATATTTTATGAAAGCGATAATAAAGCTACAAGACCCCAAGATGATCGCCTTTACAAAATATCAGGTGTTCTGGACCTGCCTCAAAATAAATTCATGTCACCTTACACCTCCGAAGAAGATGCATCGATGAAAGTAACTTTTCGAGAAAGAATCTAATTTAGACAATACATTCCCAACAAGCGAAACCGCGCTTTCGTACAGAATTATTTAAGTTGTGCATTTCTAGAAGTTACACTTGGTGTGCTTTCAGGGCTTACACTAGAAAAATAGATGGTGTTTCCGTTTCTGAGAAGGTTGTAATGGAGTTAATGGACGGTTTTCTAGATAGTGGCCGGCCTCTATATACGAAAAACTGGTACACAAGCGTGACATTAACTAAAGACTGATTGACAGATAAACACACTTAGTGGGTACATTAAGAGCGAATAGTAAAAGGAATCTCCAAGAAGTAGTCAAGACAAAGTTAAAAAGGACGAATAAGCGGAAAGATAAGAGAGAAGTCATGATGCTAAGTACCAAGCACAACGACACCTCAGCCACTTTTATGAGAAAAGGAAAAAAATTACCAAAACTAATGTAGTTGATGACTGCAATAAGGGCAAAGCATTTATAGATCTCCCAGACCAGACCGCTGCTTACTCACCTTTTCGAAGGCGACCACTAAATTGGTACAAACTCCTTCTGTTCCATTTGACAACTGCTACTACTGTAGTAAATTCTCTGCATCTTTTCGAAAAAATTAGCAATAAAAATATTATTATCAATAAATTCAAAGAAGCAGTGGTCTTGGGCCTTATTGAAATCCCAGAATCACTAAATACTTCTCGTCCCTCTACCTCAAAGGGAGTTGCAAAGTAGCGTTGCGTGTTGAAAGAAGTAGCAGATCAGTATATGTGACATGCGGGGTGCCTATGGTCTTAGCTTGCTTTCAAAACCATTTAGTTTAGATATACTTTATTCCCCCATTTTTGATTATTTTAAAACCACCATACCGTTTGTATTTTGTATTTTTTCATTACCATTTTGATAATAAATATGCCTTTTTAATGGAAAAGCAATGTTTTACTCTCTTCCAAAAAAAAAAAACAATACCTAAATGACTTAAACCGCCCAGCCCAACTTTTTTTCTGTTACGTCGTGGAACCAGGCAATCGTTTGGTATATGGCTAGAACGGACGCAGTCCCAGGAACCTTGGGCAAGCTGGGTTAAACGTGTTAAAAAAGACCGCAAGTCGAAGGAAAAATAGCTTTATATATTAACGATAACGCAACATATGCGAAAGGTCTTACATATACATAAATGAAAATACATAAACATAAATGAAAACGAAATGTTCTTAGCTACACAGCGTTAAGTATTAGTTTGGGTTAGTTTGGGTTAGTATCAAAAAATGGTTGGCAAAAAATTACATTGGTTTCCTTAGATAAAAATAGAAGTAAACATAAATAAATAAAAACTTAAAAAGTGTTTAACGATAGCATTCATAAAAGTATAAAATATCATCCTGGAAATGTTGATAACTACAAAACTAGGGAATGCAGTTAATTCACTCGATGCTATCAAAGCAAGTAAGTACGTTATCTCCGTCTCACATATTTTTGCTTCATTTATATAAATGGGGCATCTTAGTTTTTGTAAAAATGTTGGGCTATGTTTGAATATTCTACCACTCCAACGTCTTCAATAAATTCTCTTAACCCTCTTCGTAGAGTTTTCGACTTTAGAGTTTGCGTCATTTAGCATTAGGAATATAATTCCCCAGTCATCGGGTTTGAAATTTATCCAAATGATGCAAACTTGTATGTTTTTTTCAGCTGTTGTTCCTTTATTCTCAACAACTCAAATCGGTTAAGAACCGTTTTAGCACTAAAGAATGATGAAGCGCATTTACAAGACAAAAGTTTATCTAAACTTAGACGAGCCGATTTTTGGCTTTGAGTAGATATAAAACTCCAATTAGAGCCTTAATTTGCAACACATCAACGAGGGTCTTAAGAGTTTGAAGTAGCTTTATACCAGCCTAACGCCAAGAACTTTCTTAATTTTTGCGGGAAACAACTCTAAAATTTTGGCATCAAATAGATGTATCCTAAAGTGAATCTATCATTTCTAGCAGCTCCTTTGGATTGTGAAAGATGGGTTGCCAAATTCATTTTCTTTCGCCTGTCATGCTTTTCCGGTACATCTTTACTCTAGCTAGAACCAAGGTTACCTTTTAATAGAGCAAATTTTTGGCTATGTTGGCACCTTCTGTTCTTCACTTGTACTTTGTTTCGATGCATCTTCTTCGGAGGTGTAAGGTGACATGAATTTATTTTGAGGCAGGTCCAGAACACCTGATACTTTGTAAAGGCGATCATCTTGGGGTCTTGTAGCTTTATTATCGCTTTCATAAAATATTCCTTCCATTCCATTTCAATGGAATTAGTATTCACCCATTTTGCATCTTCTTGTACTCTACTTACTCTTCTTTCCCACAGTCCTCACTGTCAAATAGCTCACCACCAAAACTTTCGATGTCATATGCAAGTAAAAGTTCTTCAGGCACAGCATTACTAAATCCTTTTTTGAAGGAAACGACAGTAAGTAAGCAAAAAAATCTATCCTCATCACAACTTACTCTAAATAATTTCATAAGAAAAACATTCTTCACTGAAGTTTTTAAACCCTAATGCATGATGCGAGGAGATATAATAATGTATACATAAAATTCTAATTGTTTGCTTAAATTACTAATTCAAATGCTGATATATTGGAGTCTACGTAGAAAATGCTTAAATTCTATTTAACTAATTGTTAGAAAGAAACTATAGTTATCAAGTTATAGATCCAAATTTCACCCAAGACCGATAAACTTATCAATATCTTCTAAGAATGTCATTTTAAGCTTCAACTTAGACCTACCGACTTCTTATCTGCACGGGCACAAGATCAGACTATTCGTTGCGATCAATAACAATAACTGCTACCTTCTACATTTCTTTAATTATTATTGTTAAATCTGAGATAAAAGAGAACTCATTAAAAGCTTTCGACTTTTCAGTGGATTTAGAAAACTCGGAGAGATAATTCCGTGCTATTATATAGCCGATATATTTTAATTGGTCTGTAAGCCTTGTCGGCGTAAAAATAATATTTTCCTCCAGAAATTTGCAGATATTATTGGCACACTATTAGAATATCGAGTAAAATGTAAAATTGGTAACGACGCGACATGAGCAGGATAAATCCGGTGCTGCGTACATTTTTTGCCATAAATAAAACAAAAGAAATTTTTGACAGACAGGCATCAGAAAATGAAGCATTTCGACGCTGCATTTTTGTGTTTTTTAACGCAAAGATTTCTGCTGAAAAGTGTAATAGGATTTGAGTGAAAAACGATTTCATCAATTTCAGATAAAGCAAATTTTAAAAATGACGTTAAATATCACATTGTTTTCCGCCCAAAAATTGTAAAATCTGGCTTTTTCACAGGCCATTTTGGCTATCCTATATCGAGACGTAAATAATCTTAGAAGTCGTCACCATTCACATGGCTTCGAGCGTATTCATATTTACTAGCGAAAACCCCCGTAAGATTCTGACGGGCTTCGCTTCGATGATACCTTGATCAAGACGGTTGAAATAAAATTTGCGTTTCCGCTTGCAGATAGCTATGAAACCATGAATATAGCCATGTCGCCGTGGATGTTTAACCTCGTGCGCAATGTTGGACTTAATGATTTTTGCGAGTTGAATTTTGATTAGTCAGCAATTTTGGTTGCGATGCGTGAGTCATAATTTCCGTCCCGGGTGGTGGAAAGATTGTTTCACGTTAAGTGTGACATATGTTGACCGTGTGATGTGTGGATAAATTTTTATTGGTCGGTTGTAATTTTTAGTCAGGAGAATTTCGGAGGAAGTTCCTTTGCTTTCGGAAAGAGTCGTACAGATCACTCTACGTTCGTTTGACATTCAAAACGGTTTGGCGTTAGTTGGAAGTGTGATTTAGTTTGCCTTTTTGTGGGATTTTCCAATCGGCACGGTTTTTTTGAGTGTCAAGTCTTGCCTGTACCTTATCTTTAATTAGTTTATTGTTGGTACATGAAACTCATTCCGTAACGGGATTTAGTACTGCTTCTTGTCAGGTGAGTGGACTTCGTTTTTTTTGTGAGTGTTGACCATTTTGTGGAGTCATGTGGATGGACTTTTAATTTACCTTACAGAGGCATTTTTCCTCCATCTATTGAGGCAGCCTGGATATTCCAGCCTTAAGCAGCCGATAGTTCCTTTTCACAGGTAAAAAGATTGACTTTTTCTCTCTGATTTTCTCTCCCTTTTCCCCTTGATATTTTATTTTAATTGCTTTGAGTTGAGTTTTTTTTATTTGATTATGAGTTATACACGGAACATTAAATATATTGATGTTTCGCAGGGTTCTATCTACGGGGTACTTTTAACGACAAGGTACTTCTACCGACAAGGTATTTCTACCGTCAGTAGTACTTCTACTGGTGAGTTCTACTACGCCTAACTAGATTCAAGTCCTCGGCTGGGCTTTCTTGACCGGGTCAACTACACGTAGAGTCATCCTTTCCTTCCTTCTACCCTTCTTCTGTTGAGGAAGTAGCTGATATCTGTGATCAGTCCCTACTGGAGCAGCTGCCTTCCGATAGTATAAAATCTGTTTTTTTTTACATATATATTTTCGTTAATCGCTGGCTAGTGTATACCGGGTTAATTGCGTATGAGTCGTCATTTTTTTTCTTACCTTTTCATTTAATATAACTTTAACTTGTCTTTAGTAAATAGAGTATATTTTTCCGAGGAATCTTCTATTTGACTTTGACGAGTCACATGCCAGTCTTAGTAAACTGGATCAATATACTCCCATACATTTATAAAACCCATTACTTATTATTATATAATTAAGCAGCACTTAGCAATGTTTCAGAATTATCAATCAAAAATTTTGCTTGGCGAAGTTTCAAAGAATCGATCTCTACACGTTGCTGCTGATGGACACATCAGACACATTCACCATCAACGCGAGCGTACCTCAGAGCGTAATACTTTCACCAACTCTGTTTCTCATCTATATTAATAACTTCCTTCCGCAACCAATAATCATGTTTACAGTCTTGCAGATGATATTACCCTTGCCTTCCAATTCAGATCATAAAAACCTCTACCAGCGACTGAAACTTATCACCGCAGACATGAGCAAATTACAACAATTAATGAAGATCTGGTAAAAGTTGGAACTTGGGGCTATAGAAATTTGGTCCAGTTCAATGCAGCAAAAACCAAAGTAGCCACGTTTACCAAGAATACCATTACGGATAGCCTAACAACATTATGGCAGGATCCACCATTCCTTCGTCCTTGTAAATCGGAGTACTGGGTGTCTCGGTCAACAGCAATCTGTCTTGGCATGACCACGTCGCTAACATCGTAAAATCAGCCTCGTAGAAGCTTGGTGCGCTATTTCGCAAGAAAAAACTGTATACACCGCGAGCAGCTGATATTGCTCTACAAAGCGCAAATGGCTCTAAAGCTGCTGGATTCCATTCAGAAGAGTGCGTCTATTCGACGACCCGGAGTAGTGGGTAGTCTGGAACACCGCAGACATGTGGCCTGTTTAGATGTTCTTAGGATTTGGCCCGCCTCATTCCGCCCCCAGAAACGCCTGTCAGACAGTCACGACAGACGGCAAGATCGCACGAGTTTGTCGTAGAACAGGAAACGCCTAGAACAGCGCTTTACAAGGACTCCTTTATCTGGCGTACTGCATCGCTGTGGAACTCACTCCCAGGACATATGTTTCCTCCAAATTACAATCTACTAACTAACCTAAACTATTCAATCAATTAACATCTACGCATACACACTGCTCGTCGAGTACCATTGTGTGTGTCACTACCATAAATAAAACCTTCCTTACTAGCGATCACTGTAGTAAACATCCAAGTGTAATTAAGCACATTTAGCATGCAGAAAAAGAGGTAGCAATTTTTTAAATCTATTAGTTTACCGAGTTTATTTTTATATTTGATTTGGCGCCACCACTGCTAACAGAAAATGATTATCCGCTGACTCATCATAGGATCATACTTGATTGAACTCTAGCATGAGCTTTAAATGGATGTTTTTCCTACATATATAGCAAGAGAGAGCTCGAAATTCTCACTATGCTATCAATTTCTTTGTTTCATATCTTCAATTTTCCTTCTATTAATTATAATAAAAACCTATCAGACGATGCGATGTTTCGTTCGGTCAAGATTTCCAAGAAAATATATACTCGTACATCAATATATTGTTTCCAGTTATTTCTTATATCTAATTAAACCATCAAAGAGAATTAGTTTCTTTTTTATTTTTATCCAGCTGTTAATAAAAGAAAATCTTGAATCGCTTTGTCCAAATAATAGTTATTTATGCAACAAGTGTGGAAAGTGACCCTTTTTTATGAATGGGAACATTGTCCAATCCCATGAATAAAAAAAGGGCACTTTACACATGAGTTGCATAAATTTTTTTTCCACAACCGAAAAATATATGAAAAAAAGAGAAATATTAATAAGTTACTTTACGCACTAGTGCATAAAATAAATTATTTTACGTACTAGTGCGTAATAGTATATTATGATATAAGTGTAGAAGAGGGCCTTTAAAGCACGCGCGACATATTTCAAAACGCGACGCGCAGCGGAGTGTTTTGTAAGTCGCAAGGGCTTTAACGGCCTCTTATACACGTATATCATATGCTATTTTTTATTACGAATGCATCATAATCTCAAAAATGTTTTAAATATTAAACTTAAGGAATATATTGACGAATATATTAATCTGTCACATTTGACATGATCAAATGTTTCTATAGCAACCTTTAAAAAAGTAGGCGCATCATAAACATCATTTTAAGCACGCTGCAGCATGCGATAATCGTTGATTATGATGCATGCGTAATAAAAAATATATTATTTCACGCACTGCACTAAATGTCAAAAAAGATTATATTATAAAAAGATTTTATTTGACGCACTGCATATGAAAAAGGCATATATTGCGAATCAGAGAGTGCGTAAAGTAGGTATTTTACGCACGGTAGTAAAAAAAATAATAATACTACTTTTAGCCCTTTATCTCACTATAAGGAAATATAAACTTAATAAAATATTGTTCCTGATTGTAATATCGGGATTGGAGCAAGCTAATATTTTTGAAAAATTCGAAGAGCTTGGATCGTACACGAGCTGACTTTCTTTAAGTAATGCCTTCAATAGCTTTCCAATTAGGGGTAGAAATTTTGACAAGCAAAATGTAAAATCGAAATAGGCAGACCTCTTCTTTGGTTTTCATTGCTGTTATTTTTGAACAGATAATACTCTGATTAGTAGCTTACAGAAAACACAATATTAGCCATAGAAAATATTAATGGATTTTTATGGGACAAAAAATCTAAATACATTCAAGAACCCTTTGAAAATTCAGGTATGTATAACTTTGATATTGGTTTTGCACAGATGTAAGTTACTTTGCACGAGTCGGAAAATTGTTCCCAATATTTTTCCGTAGAAGCATTGCAAGAAGCTTTGGTTTAGGTTGAGTTAGTATGGATTACGAAAACTGACCATCTGTCTTGTATTTTACTCATTAAGCTAGTGATTTTCAGCAGAAACATATCAGCTGGATTTCAGCGGACTATGACGAGATACTCGTGCCGAGATACTCAGACCAGACTATTTTGACCAGAGATCTTAAATAATTTTTGAATCACTTGACAACGATCTAAACGTGAGAGAGGACAGAAGTGGTAATATCATCTGGTGGGTCTGCGAACGATTCTATGCTTAAAAAATTACCGAAAGTGAGTGCAATCAAATCAAGAGGACCATTACTAGTATTAAATGGAGTAAATGGTCCTGAATTTGGTATTGGCAAGAAATTTTAAGGTCCGTTTTGGATTTTCAGGTCACCGAGGCTACACGACGCGACGCTCCGATCTCGGGATAGATGCCAAAGAATTATTAGCCTTATATTATTATATTTCAACCTTGGTGGAATCATCAATGGTTAATCGCATTTGCGACAAACCCTGTGAAATAAAAAAATAACCTCCCTAAGTTTCTATTTTAATTCGTATGATGTGTTTGGCCTATATCTATATATACGTTTTTTAATGTCTGAAACATTTTTTTTTAATTTTCAAAGAAACTTTTATATGCTAATGTTTTAATTGTTACTCAAAATTCTTAACTCAAATAA
>MU187839.1:18849-55180 GCA_016904865.1 Pissodes strobi | reverse complement strand
ACTTCACTGTTCTCAGCATTATGATTATTATTTACACAAGTTAGTATGTAGGAGTAAATTATACTGAGATTATCCACATCTTTTCTTTTATTGATGCTGTTATTGTCTAGATGGATTTCCACCATTTCCAGGAACTGTCTTTTTGTGGAGTTACTCTCAGTACCAAGTACTTCTACATTTGTATAATCTATGTCATGGTTAGTTTCAATTACGTGTTCAGATAAGGCGCTAGTTCTTTTATTTAATCTGCAGTCACTTTTATGTCTAGTTATTATGTCCTTAAATCCAGTAGATGTTTGTCCTATATAATTTTTATTACAATCGATACATTTAATTTTATATACTACTTCTGCTCTTTTTAGAGCTTCATCAGACTCTTTTAGCCTGGAAAAGTATTACCTATTTTCATAATACGTTTACCACAGATTTTAACATTAATTTGTTGGGTGAGTATTTTTTCAATTTTATGTATAAGTTCTTTAATGTAAGGTAGTGAGAAATAATATTTTTGTTGATTCGCTGTGAGAAATGCTGAGATGTCAGGGGAGATAGCTGCATTGTACTCATTATTATTGTTCTCCTGATGAGATGGTGACTGCCCATTAATTTCAGTATCATTTTCCTCAATTTGTACATGAAAATTTTGATTAGTGATAGAATTGAATAGAAATTTTTTTAGAAACCATTCGGGATAAGAGTTATTCTTTAAAATGAGATAGAGCTTTTTAAGATTCTCCTCAATGCGTGTCCGATGGCAGATTTTCCTCATTCTGTTACCCAGTCCCATTACTAGATTTATCTTCATTTTCTGAGTATGATAAGAATGGAAGTTTATATATCTTTCAGAGTACGTGGGTTTCATGTACCAATCTGTTATAATGATGTTATTCTCGGTTCTAATTAGCCTAGTGTCCAAAAATGGAACACTATTGTTTTTTTCATATTCCATAGTGAATTGGATGTGGTTATTGTAGCTATTGAAGATTGTGAGTATATCTTCTGTGCTGTTTTTTGGCACCGAGGTAATTATGTCATCAACAAATTTTTTTAGAAATGGTAGGTTGAAGCCCAGTTTAGGGATGAATTCCTCTAATAGGTCATCCATCACATATTGGGAGGCTATGGGTGAGAGTGTGGCTCCCATTGGAGTGTCAAGAATTTGTTTATAGTACCTTCCATCGAACCTGCAGTAAGTTGAATCGAAACCGAATTTAATAATTTCTAGAAACTCATTTTGTGAGAGATTGGTGCATTCAGCTATCCTTTCCCAATGTTTCGTAATACTGGTTTTTATTAACTGATATGGTATGTTACTGTAAAAAGATACTACGTCCAGGCTAATTATTATATAGTCAGGTGGTAATTGCTTGTTATTCATAAAATTTGCAAATGTAAAGCTATCTAATGTATAATAGTCATTATTTTTATTATAAGCTTGTGTTAGTATACCTGTAACAAATTGTGCCAACTTACTATTTGGTGCATTGATTGATGAGATTGTTGATCTCAATGATAAAGTTGGTTTATGGATTTTAGGTAAGCCATAAAATTTAGGTGAAGTTTGATTGTAAATGGTAAGTTGCTTGCTTTGTTCCTGTGTTAGTACATTTTTATTTTTCAATTTTGTTACAATTTTATTAGCTTTTTGTTGGAAAGTTGAGGTAGGATCTCTATTTAAAACTGTGTAATAGTTATTATCAGATAGAATATCTAGTGATTTATTTACGTAGTCATCCTTGTTCATGATAACTGTGACATTGCCTTTATCAGCTCTAGTTATGATTAAATCAGGGTGTGCTTTTAGAATTTTTTTTGTTTTGTAAAAGAGCGGTCTCAGATAATTGTTTTGTGAAGGTTCATTTATATAATTATTGAGAACATTAGTGACTTTAGATCCTACAATGTTTCTGTTGAACTCTGGAAACATAAAAATAACGTTTTCTATATCTGCTAGAAGTTTTTTTAGATTTATGTCAGATAAGCTAGGTTGTATGCTGAATTTACTGCCAAGTGCTAAAAATTGCTTAATATCTGCAGGAATATCACAGTTAGAGAGGTCCTTGATCCAATCATCTTGTGTATTTAATAGTTTGTTGTGTTCAAGAATTTTTAAATTTGTTAGTTTTTTAATGTTAATTTTCTTGATTTTCTTGAATTCATTTTCATATGAGATGTTCTGATATGTGAAGAAATTATTTAGAATTTCATTCTGCAAGATTGATTTTAATTTTTGAGTTAATTCTCTCAATGACCTCTCTACTAATATTAAGATTAACACAACTTTGAAAAATATTAACTTTTGTCAAGAATAGAATTTTCTGTGAAATCAATAATAAAAAAAAATCCCATATGATGTGAACTTTTTGAAAGCCACTGTATAATGAATTACTGGACAAGGCCAGCCTCGGCCGACCAACGGTTTTTTATTCGGCCCAACTAAACAGTATTTTTTATCATGCAAAATCCTGACAGTTCAGACACCACACTATTATGACAGTCGCCTCTCGGACTATAAGCTCGCGGAGGAACGGCGAAAGCAATGCCCGTATAGAGTGATGAATTTGGAAGTTGCAGAAATCTTGCCATAGGAGCAGGAAATATTCCGAATGTATTAATTCCGATCGGACTTCTGGTACATTTTACCTCTTACATATTTTAGGAAGGGCCGCCGATGTCCGACATCTGCTGGACGAAGATCAGTAAGTATATTTTCGATAAAAATCCAAATAAAATTTTTCAACGATAGTGAAATTTCGTGGTACCTTGGTTTTGATATCATATTTTAATAACTAATGAAGTCTCCATATCTTCCACGTTGTCAAGAGTCAACTGACAAATCTCCTCCTTGCGCCAGGCACCAAATACTCCTACAATCGTAGATATTTTCATTCGGTGCGCAACTGTTCAATTTGGTCTATAGTAAAAAGTTTTGATTTTTTGACCTGGTAACCCTTCAAGTAGGCAATTAGTTTGGGTTAGTTTGAAATGTTTGCTGATATCTACGTGGTTATTTATACAGCATAGCTTTGATCATTGAATAATGGGACCAAAGAGAAGATGACTTCCATATCTTTGCCTTTTCCTTAAAATAGGCCAGAAATATGTTTTCGGAATATTTTCCAGGAACGCCTTTGTTTTCACACCATTTTATAAATTTACTATGAGCAATCACATATTGCATTCTTTCGTGGCAGTAAATCAAGAAGCTGCTAACAGGCCCTTAGCAGCTTCTTCCATGTCTTTAAGTGGATCGATTTCTCGTATTTCTTGTATTTTTGGCAAATCACATCAGCCAGTGCTAGTGTTTTAATAAAACTGACGGGACCTTTCAAATTGTCAATTTTTCTGTAAACAAATCAGCCAACAACGACGGTTGCTAGTTTATATTGACAAAAATGTGAACTTCGATAATTCAATATAAAAATACGATGCTATTAGAAACTATCTGGATGTAAGACATTCTAAACACTTAATTTTTAATTATTGTATGCTTTTTATTGCCATATGTAGAAAAAATGTTGTATGATATTTGTGTTAAAAGTATTTTTAAGGCACCAGTGTGGTTTGGATTAGTTTGGGTTATTATTTTCACATGCGAGCCTTAAAAATTTACTTTTAACACTTATATCATAAATAACTATTATGAAAATTCACAAGTGTTCAAGGTGACCGCCGCGCCGTTATTTTCAATAGTTTTTAAAATGCAAATAGATCGAAAACGGCTAAGCCAAATGTCAACATATTAGATACTTTTGAAATCAGAATAAAAAGATCTATTCATTTTTGTTTTAATATATAGGATGTTCCATTAAAAAATTATTTTTAATTTTATTTTAGAACATTTCCTGGCGATTTAAGATGATCCCTACACCTATTGTGTTTAAAGTTTTTTGCGCCACGTATGCTAATATCCGCGCTAAAGGATGTCTAAATATAACAGTATATTCGTACTTGAATAATTTAAGCCACTAAATTATTCTCTTGTTATATTGTCTAAAGTTGCGATAATTAATTCGGGAAATATTTACACTACTTGCACCGTAAGTAACTAGCAGCTCCAATTTTCAATTACAAAATTTTCCTCTCGAATTTTGCCTCAACTGTTTCAAACATAAATAATTCCATGAAATTACTTGATACGTAAAACAGTTAATGAATTGACAACTTTATAAAACATCTGCGGAATTAATTAAAATAAGTTTAAAGTTAATACCAACCGGGACAATTTGACGGCACAAAGTTACAATACCGTAGGAGATTTCTTAAAACTTTCACCATTTCCTCGGTTTAGATTTACGCAGTGTTTTCATTTAAACACTGTCTCTTAATTTCAATATTGAATTAGTCATTCTCAGCTAGCTCTTCTAAGAAATATTACGTGGTATCTCTACTTTGTAATACATTGTGGTGATATCCTATTTATGGAAACGAATAGTAGTTTAATTAAAAATGCTTCCTGCTTATTCATTTACTAGATGGTTTCATTTCAAAAATATGCCGCACATTTTGCATTGCTAAGCATGTGCACTTTTCGGTTATAGCTTAAAAAGCTATTTTAGTATTATGCCAGAATTTTATACCTTAGTAAAATGTTGCTCGTTTAAAAGATACAAGGCGTTTAAGTTTGATGTTAAATTTCATATTTATTCCACAATTTGGACGGTTTAAAAAAATACGTGAAAATTTGGGTTTCTGGTGATAAGAAAGATGAATCTGAATTTATTTTCATGTTGCTTGTAAAGGGCGTTAGTAACAGATTTGATTTAAAATGTTTCATCATAACATTTTTATGGAGTTTTAGATGAAAAATCTGATAAATTGTTATTTTTAAGCAAAATTCGAACTTTAATCATTCAATGTATGCGGACTTTATGATATAGAGCCCCGTCCCATTCCAGTTGCCCCACTTAGTAAAATGCGAATTTATTTCAAAATGCTAAAGAGTAGCAGTTATAAATATGTTTTAAACCTTTAGTCTTATCTCTAAAATAGTTTTTGGTTGAATGTTGTCAAAAATTTTGAATGATATTTAATATAGTGACAATAAACTTGCTGTTGATAATAAAGTTGTTTATGAATACACAGCTGTTTTATTCATTAGGTCTAAAATCCACTCACAATAAAGTAGGATGTGTGAAGGAACGCCATATTAAAATGTTTTTATTAACAGATGCACTTTTGAAGCATTGAAGTTGGTGTAATTTTAAAATATGTGTAGAGGAAAAGTTATTGATGATTAATCATCATGAACTTATTCAAAAATGGACAAAAGAACTCTGAAATCGCGAAGTTTGTAAATGTCAAAATACATTTTCTATCAACTTTGGATAATGAGCATTTTCCTTTTCCTTTTTTAATTAGACCTTTTTTTTAGTACTGCCAGAACCTAGAAAATATCATGTCTTAAAGAAATAGGCCTGTTTCACACATACACGGCGACCATGCAAACGGCGCCGTTTGAACGGTGCTGTTCCATTATGCTGCCGCACACACGGCTCCGGTGCATGTGAAAGCACTCATTATTTCATGCGCCCTTTAGCCGTTTGGACGGCCACCGTGTATGTGTGAAACAAGCCTAAGGCCTGTTTCACACATACACGGTGACCGTCCAAACGGCGCTGTTTACACGGCTAAGGGACGCATGAGATAATGAGTGCTTTCACTTGTACCGGAACCGTGTGTGCGACAAATTTTTACCGTGATGTCGCCGTGGCTTGCCACTGAATTGGACGGCCACCGTTACCGTTTGAAAGGCGCGAACTGTTCAGTCGAGTACTGAATTATATGGAAGCTTTCACACTTGTCGTATTTACGACAGGTTTACTTACTTTTCTAACACCTAGCATTTCGAGAGGTTGTGTACACTCTGGCATAAAAGGGTCTTTCTTTTGAAGTGATTCTCTTAGCCGTTTATGTAGTTCGTCAAAAGTGGATATTGACATTCTGAAATAGTTGAAAAACTCTTTTGCATCTTCTCTAAGCTGCTCAAAAAGGACACAAAATGCTCCAAACTGTTTCCTTTCCATATTAATAGGATGTACCCACACAATTCTATTTCTTTTTTCCTTTTGCGTCTATGTATATAAGATCATCATTGCTATAACACGTGTACGATCCATACTCACTAGAAAAAAAAACCGGTAATGTGTGTAAAGTCAACATAATGGAACGGCACCGTTCAAACGGTGCCGTTTGCGCGGTCGCCGTATGTGTGAAACAGGCCTTAGGGCTGTTATAAAAAATAAAAAGGATGTTATGCAATGGTAGTCTTTGAAATATGTTGAATATTCAAATTTTTTGCGGTCACATTTGTTTTTCTTTTCTTTTTTGTTGTAATTATACCATGTATTAAGACGTATAGCTTGTGTAATACATAGTATCTAAAATGTTTGACAAAGGATAAAAAGTACACAATACGAAACAATTTCCATGTTTTTGATACCTTAAATAGCAATAATTATGATTTTTTTCAATCGTGCAATCTGAAATGGGACGGGGTTTGTATGCCAGCATTATTCGTTTACTAACCCAATAGTTTTTACCAATGAAAATAATATTTTAGTATTACAAAGTTTGATAATAAAAGTATTTCTTAAATAATAATTTGTTATCAAATGGTTAAAGCCCACTTAGGTTAGTGAATGAATGCTACCAGTTATATCATTAAGTTTATTGAATAACTAAAGTTTGAATTTACCTAAAAATGAGGTAGCTTATCATATTTTTAAAAACGTGAAAAAGTGTTGGATACAGAGAGACAATTTCAAAATTTACAATGGCTAAAGAAGAAATAATAAAACTGGACAATACCATTTCTATAAAAACGTGGGGGGAATTAAAATGAAGAATTATGCGGATCACTCTTACTCACTTTTGAAGTATTACCCTCATTGACATTCAAAACTTGAATTGCACGACCTCACTTGTAATACGTCTCTGGAAGGTTTATCAAACATTAAATTACTTAAGTGTAAAATGTAAAATTTTGTGAAAATATTATTAAAAGAGTTATGCAAAATTACCCTGAAAAATTAAAAATAATCATAAATAACGCAAATAATTGTTTTTCGGCCATCTTTTGTAAAACCTTTTATAAAATTAGACCCTTTTAAAACATTTAAAATTTTACGTGCTTGCTGATATGCTGATGCATATGCAGATTTTCTTTATGGTGCTCAGGATATGCTCTATTCTAGCATTCTGACAAGAATATCAGCCATGTCCACATAATAGATTCGGTTTCAAAATTTCAAGAAAATGAATCTTTTTGCAATAAGAAAAGGCAACAATTTAGAGTTTTGGATGAAGGTATAAAAGTTGAGGTTAATGGTAAAGTTTCTAGAGATATAAAGCTATCAACGCATCTCAGCAGAAAATCTGACAGGAAAGTAATGAAAACATTTATGTCAAAGTTATGCATTCTCATTACTTTCCTAACAGATTATCTGAATATGACGCTTACAAAGGGAAAATTTTGCAAGAACTAGGCGACGATGATCTGGACAGGCCAAGTCAGTTTTGTAATAGGGAGAATTACGGCAGCTCGCAAATTTATAAAAAAACATTTGCTTCTATGATCAGTTTTCTATTTCCTAAATGGTTAAATGAATAAAAAGAACTGTCGCTACCAGAGTTACGTCAGTTTGGGTCAAAGTCAATGTTTTGGCGAGAATCCCGGAAAGACAATATCATAGGTACTCTCTTTATTAAAGGACATTTAACTGACCAAGTTTATTCTGAAATGTTCGATTATAGAGTAGGGTGGGCCGAATTTATTTTTTTTAATTGAACATGGGTTAGCGCGGAAAAGCTGTGTCTTGGTATGCTTAACTCTCAGTTGAAAATAATTAAACTAAAAGGCCCCTAGGGGTGTGAATAATTTGAAAATTTTACTTTCAAAAATCAATCAGGGCCAGTTAGCAAATGGTAGTAGACTATCTCATATATACCCAATTCAATATTTTGTCTTAATATTTTAACTTTTGACAAAGCCCCTATAATTCGCCATATAACAACAACGATCTGTTTAACGTTCCCGCTCCCAGCCCGATAAAACTCTGTTTTAGCATATGTTTATTGCATGCCAATGAACTACCGTGGCACCATTTGTTACAAAAATTAGATGGCCATTCAAAAGGTCCTTACACTCACTCAGGACCGATTGGATGTCTTCTTGCCGATTGGCACAAAATGACACTTGTTGAATTTAGGCCAATTAAAATGGAATTGCCTCAGGTTGATCAAAGCGATAAAAGTACCAATCAGCAATATTTATATAAAATATGCCAAACAGTATGGTGCATCTAGAGATCCCTCTGAGAATCTGCAAATACTCACTACATTAGCAGTATTCAAGGATGTGGTTTGAAATAAAAACTCAGCTACTATTAGGAAATAGTGCAAATCACCTAAGGAAAATGATTAGCTTTTCAAGACAATTTGGATATAACGCGAAAAACATCATTGACAATGTTATTTAGGGTAATGCCTATTTTGCACACCCGGAGAATCTTCTTCTCACTATGTTGACAGACAAACGGAGACACATTAGGTACCTAGCCGTAGAAGAATTCTCAAAACCACAAACATCGACATGAAAAATTGAACTTTTAGGGTGTCCAAAATCAATTTTGAGGTTCAAGACTATGTTGATCTGATTTACTGGTCTCACTGTCATGTAACAGAACCTCTCTCCAACGAACAGCTTCGCGAAATCATGATTAATCGCACAGTACCAAAATTTGATAATTTTCCGTGTCATAGTTGAAAAATGCGTGAAGCTTCATCAAAAGTGTGTGGAGAAAAAATCAGAGATGGATACATACGTGGCAAACTTGACGCAAGAAGAGATTTACCAAAATTCGATAACAAAGAGCAATACTCCGCTACAAGAATTCAGGAAGCTAGTAAGATTGTAGATTGGTGGGTGTGTGGAACTCAAGAGTCGGCCACCACTTCGTGGTGGGGTTTGGGTTGAATTAACATTCAAAGTATTTGATAGTCTATCCTGTAGGTTTTATTTTTCTTTTTAATTTTGAATCAAGCTAAGAGCTGCACAGCTGCTAGTTTTTAACAAATATCTTCTACACTGCCAGCAAGATGGCGCATTCCCCCAGTGGATTGGCAGAAGAGGTTCAATTGAGCTAGTGGCCGTCAAGATCATCTGACCTTACCCCTATGGACTTTTTATGGGGTCACAATAAGTCAATAATTTACAAAACCGATGGAAGAATTGCATCAGAGGATAATTAATGATTGTCAAAGTATTCCAGGGGACATTATTTTCAATGTTAGAGAAGAATTTCAAAATTGACTGTATATCTTCTTAGAACAAAATGGAAATGATTCGGAGCACTTAATAAAATAGTTAAGGGAATAAAATAATTGCGTTATTGCAGAAAAATAGAGAGTTCTAACACTGCAATAATGTTTTAATTTAGGCACCGAACCCTTTTCTACATTTGCTTAAATTTCTAATTTTTACTGCCAAATTCCCCAAAAGCTTGTTTTAAATCATTTCGTCAAAATGACGTAAAAATGACTTTTGATAAGCATTCCACAGAGGTGTATTAAATAGTGTAGCGTAATTTAAGATTTTAAAGTGGATGAGGGTAGTGCTGCAAGGGTGGTTGAGGGTGGTCTTCAGGATACCTTAATTTTAGTCCCACGTGTTTCTGTAGATATGGTATTTTTTGGATATTTGGTATTTGCAGTAGATAATACTCCCAAAAGTAAGTAAGTCATTATCTATATAAAAGATGTAATTACTTATTTTTAAATTTGAGTATCTTTGAATAATTGATAATGTTTTATTCAATAATTTAAAAGAATCGTCTTAGAAAATAATACTCATATTTTTTTAATATATTCGTGTAAAATTACACATGATAATTGAAATAGGTCTAATTAATTTTATCAATAAACGTGTGGCTACTTAGTATTAATATTGCGTAAAGCTAAAGCTATAACAGTAATTACAACTTTAAAAATTACACTTGCTTATCAATAACTGATAAAGTAACATTTCTAAATAAAGTTTGATAAATTTATCTCCCATAGCAAATTTCTATGACTAAAGCGAATAAACAGACATGCTGTGAGTCATATTTCATCGTCATTTCATTCAAATAGAAATTATTACACAAAGTATCTAGGAAGATATACTTTCGCAACATACTCCTTTTTTATGTTGGTTTTCAATTAAGATTATAGTACCCATTTAAAAAGTACTGCGTCAATGGTAGATATTTAAGAACGAATTAATGTATGAACCCCAGGAGCAGTTTATTTTTGCCAAGAGAAAAAATGGATGTCTAGGAAGGTTTTCACAATGGCTAAATCACTTTAAAAGATTTGCACAATCGAATGCAATCAGGAAAATATTGCTGTTATCAGATAACTAGAGTCGCCAAACATTTGGAAGATCTGTAGTTTTCCGATAGTAACAGTCACCACGTTCAGCCATTAAGCGTTGGCTTTTTTGCTCCCCTTCACATGTACTAGGACCAAAATATCGAATTATGGATAAAGCAAAACTCAGGAAGACCCATAACATATCTCCAAGTTGCATGATTTTCCTAATCTCTCTCTCCACAAATGCTAGTTAATTTTATTATACTGGTATTTATTTACTAAACTCCAAGACTGGAAGATTGCATCCTATTTAGCGATGAAAATGCCATTAGGCAATGTAAATAGCGAGGGTGCTACTTTTAAGCCATCCCAAGAAACGGAAGAAACAGGTTTTAACGAGTACGATTCTGGACACAGTTAAGATCAGTGAAGTATTATTCAACTTTGTCACTAAATATCATCAATTAGATCTGCCAGGGAATCTTCAACCACTGACGCTAATCAGAAAAGAAATAGAGCATGTAAAACTTAAGCTTACTATTGGTCCAATGATGACATGCTGAAACGAATTTTTAAATTCTTCTTTAATGTTTACGTTTTTGGTTTTCTATAAAAATATACATCATGGGCATTGTCTAAATTTGCGAATTAATACGCAATATTTTAATAATGCAAACATATTAGTTACTGTAATACATAATTGGACAAATATTTTCATAGTATAACTTAAAAAAATAAGAAATTTTATTTAGTTGTAAAAATCGTAAATATAAAAAGAGTAGAAATATTTCCCAAAAAAGTAAAAATATGTCAGTATCAAGTAGTTAAGTGCCATTTTATGCTTTAATGTCACAAAAGATACAAGATATTCAAAGAAATACTTTTTTCTCATTTAACTTAATTTTAGTTTTTAACTAATTTTCATTCACGTTAATTTTTCCTTGAATCCTTCCTTGATTTAATATAAATATTTATTCCAAGCATCCACCCGGAGGCATACATTAGCAATTTAAATGATTGTAACAGTTATTCTTTTTAGAGTACTTATTGTTATCTAACTGCAGCTACCAGTAAATGAAAAATTAAACACAGCTTTAAAGATCAAATTATACGTGTATACTTAGATCTGGCATTTTTCTTACTAAAGATATTCGTGTGACACAGACCTAATCAATTTAAAAAGTCGATGAATATATTTTTGGATTAATAAATTCATGAATCTTGTTGTCACTTCCTTTGTTATTTACGAATGTTTGCCCGCCATATGTATGACTCACCCATTCCAAAACGTTGGTAAACAGCATCACATATTTAAGGACTGCAATTTGATTTTCCAATTTAAGGATATTGCCCTCTCCTTCTCCATCACCTTTACCGGCCATTTTGAGCACGAAAAGTCACTAACAAACCCGAAATCGAATCGACGAAACTAACACGGTACTTTTAACCGTCGAAAATAAAGCGCGTACTAAAGTATGTCACAGTACTGCTAGATCACACCTATTTTGACCTGGCTATGATTTATTTTAATATTCTTTAAAATATATTTTTTTGTATACGAAGCTTCTTGAATGTATTATCTTTTTGGACTTGTAACAAGTTGATCACAGTCTATGTAATTATGGGCCAAGCGTGTTAAGGAATACAATCCCTGATAAGATAAATATGTTATCTGACTTTTATCGTTAAGTACATAATATTACTGATTCACCTGCTTTTGATACCTATGTGTACTGGGAAATAGCTATTAGTTTTCTCATGCCGTATTTTATACTGATTAAATATTTCTCACTGTTTTAGGAAGTGAAGTAAATAAACGCCTGTAACCCCCACAATGAAATTAAAAATTTTAGAATATTATTCCAAATGACTGATAATTTGCACTCGGCAACTCTGAATCTTTTCGAAAGAAGGGAAAATGTAATAGAAGCAGCAGGCCCTTTAATCATTGTATATATTCGGAAGGTAGAAGAGTAAGATCTAATTAGTTCTGTAACTCGGTATTTGCGATGATGCTATTGGCACGTGACAATACACGTATACTCAGTTATTGCCATAATAAATTTTTTATCCGATCGGACGAAAAACGATACCTTTCCGATGTGTTTTCTCACCGCAAAAGTCATGATTCCAGTATATTGTATTCGTTGCTTGGCAACATGCAATAACTGTACAAGAATAGAAAATAACAGTCCGGAAATATAACATTCCCGTCCTAGGCCGGGAATGTAACATTTCTGTCATATTCAAACGCCTTGTTTGTCAGATCTGACGTCAATCAAAAGTAACATTTAGCTGTAGTTTCCGTAGCTACGTAATAAACTTCAAACTCGCTCGATTCAAAACTTGATATTATGTTGAGTTTAAATTTAAAACACGTTTTTATTTACGGTAATATTTGGCTCTATTTATATAAGTACGTATTCTAATTAATTTCGATCGGATAAAAAATAGTATGTGCAACTCGTAGGAAAAGCACATTCCTGGACTCCTGTGTTGCTGGCCTCGGCTGCGCCTCGTCCAGCAACTACCACAGTCGTCCAGGAATGTTTTGCTTTTCCTCCTAGTTACACAATATACTATTCCTGTTCTTTTTATTTGCATTAATATTTTTTAAAATACCCAGCGCCGGATGAGCCACGAAGCAGAGGAAGCAGCATGCAAATTTAAAGGGCGGCAAAAAAAAAACAGATAATAGTACTATTCTGTCCACGTTTTCCTACCATAAAAATGCTTTGTATACAATGAGAGCAAACACAATCGAAAAATAAGTGGCCATAGATAGAGGAAGGGCGCCAAGTATGGAATAGGTCGGTAATATGGAATAGTTCAAAATTAGGAAAACTAGCAAGCGACCTGTATAGATTATGCACCAAAAGTGTCAAGTTGTACTACTTAGATATTTACTTCTCGCCGGCTCATCGATAGTATGATTTGTTGCTTCGCCAAGGACGTTTGTTTGTTTTGCTGCGTCATACAAGTATTGTAGCCCTTGCTGTTTCCATGTATTTGGTAGAAAATATTTCGTATTTAATTAAATCTTTGTAAATTTGTGAATCTTGAGACACCATAGTTTATATATTTGTTGGATAAATCTGATTTTTTCGTATTGAAAATTTTTAGCAGTTCATAAAAGTTTAGGTTATGAGGGTCACTAATATGGATTTTATTAAACCACAAATATGGAATAGTATGGAATAGTATTCCATATTTGTAACCAAAAATCCTGTGTAAATCCTGTGACTCATGGTATCATTCCGAATGTACTTCATATGTATCTGGCATCTATATTTGCGATTTCTGTCAATATACCGAGGTTTTAGTAGTTTACATACATTTTCATTTGTTTTGATTCTGTGTTCCATATTTGTGACCCTATTTTCAAAAAGAGGAATTTTTATTTTTTTACCAACATTACTATAACTTCTAAAACGTTTTAATTTTTGCAATTCCAAGTTTAACTTGTTTAAATATACATATTTGTTTATCATTTGTATTTTTGTTTGTGTTGGAACAATTAAAATATTTTAATAATTTTGCCGTTTTAAAAAAAGTATTCCATATTCCATATTTGCCGCCTAAAGACGGAGCTGAGATGTACATGTTCTTTAAGCAGTTTTTTGATAACATGCGAAATAAAGACCAATTTGAAAGATTAAACATAAAGCAGGATGATAATTTTAGATTAACTAGAATTCAAAACAGAAACATTCGTTTTGACGAGAATTTTGGAAATGACATATCGTTTCCGTCTGAACAAAAATTATAAGCAGAAACGTATTTAACAATTATTATCGATCACCTGTCAGCAGAATTAGAAAAAAGGAATGAGGTTTACATGGACATTGTTTCACGATTTCATGCATTTAGCGAACACCCACAAAACTGATATACAAATTGGAGCTGGAAAACTGATCGATCTGGAGAAGATATCCGAATGCATACGGAATATTTGGTAATACACCTGGCAAACACTCATCTCCTTCACCTCAGAAGGTGCTTTATATCCTAAAGAGTTGCAATATTAAGGGTGTTCTTACAAATGTAGCCATTCTTCTTCTAATGTCCTTGCTCTGGCTGTAACGAATTGCCCAGCCGAACGTTCCTTTTCGGGCTTGATGCAAAAAAAATTATCTTCAATCGCATGCGAGTATTTGGGTCTATTTGCAATTGAAAGTGACTTATTAAATAACCTAAATTTCGAAGATTTCATCTCTTGTTTCTCTAGCGTTCATATCGCTGAAGATTATAAACAAACTATGCCAGTGCACTAACGAGAGAGCGTAAGTATATTTCGCAAAGATAAATAAAAAAAACGATTTTTGGTTTACTTTGAAAGCCTGTTGTTGATTCAGGTATGTCACCTTACATTTCTCACTGTTTTCACAAATACCCGAGAATCGAAGATTATTGAATCAGCAATGATTTTTGGTCAGGTCCTTGAGTATGTAACAAGTGAGTCATGAGCAAGGGTCGATATAAAGTCATCTTAAATTTTATTAGATTTTCTCCTTATTTTTCCGCTAAAAAGGCGGCAAGATCGGAAATATTTCTGAGCATGCTGAGGGACAATTGTTAAATACTAGTTGACCCTTGAAAAACTTTTGCTATGAACGAGCAACTGATGTTGGACGGCTGCACTTTAGGCAAAGTATAAATCTAAGAGGAATGGCATACAAATATTTACGATATATTGTAATCTGCTAAAATGCATAAGCTACTGAACAAATATCACCCTGCCGCAAGTTTGAACTTGAACTTGGAGATTGATATATAAACATTAAACGCAAACTATAAATAACGCGAGCAATTAACGGGAGCGACTTTGAACCTTATGCATGCAATGATCATCACTTTGTTTTATATAAATACGCTACCGAACCCGCAGTTCGGCAGACTTTGGTCTCACCTCCAGCTCCCAAGGTTAGCCATTTGACGACTGCCTTCTGGGCTCTATCCGCTCCTAAAGTTAGCTATACGACTGCTTTAGGTTCTAGTCCTTTCCTTCCAAACCTGGTACCGGTTAGCCATTTGACGACTGCTAGGACCAGGGGTTTCACAACCTCCATAGTAAAGTCCTGACAAGAAGTTTGTCAAAGTGTTGAGAAAGACAAGTGTCTAAATAGTCAGTTAAAAAGTTTAGTGGAATCTCTTAGTGCTCTTAAATAAAACCCAACTCTTAAGAAAAACTATAACTTATTAGACAATAAACAAAGACCTATAACAGTACCTCAAATCGAGAAAACATGCGCACCGTAGTAATCGGGTATAATAGAGTCTCATTTTTCTGATCAATAATTATTGTTAAAGCTTTATCGTTAATACATTGTTATTGTTATAAACTAAACGAGGTTACTTTATCATCTCTTCTTACCCGACCTAACGCGGCCCCGGTCTACCTCAGTTACTCCCCGGGACGCTAAACAAGGCATGTCTTCGCGAGTAGAACATCCAGTGGTAGATTAAAGGAAGCATTGAGACCCCGTCATTGTACTAATCGCGACACGGCTCTTCTCTGAGAAGTTATTCTTTAAAGAAATCACGCTACCCCCGAAGCTACTCGTGACAATATTTAAATGCATAGGTTCTGAAAGATTATAAGTGAAGCTTTTGTCTATATATTGGCAAGAATCGTTTTGACGTATCCTATATACCCGGCACAGAGAATCTTACTATCTCTAAGAGAATTGTTGATCATTTAGCAAGGTATTTCCTCAATCTGAGTCGGTGCATATCTACCAAAACATATCAAATAGGGATAATAAGGACTAATTTGGGAGTTCCGAGGAGGCTTGCAGAAGTGGTCCCGAAGACGTATCATTATGGTTTTGTAAGAAAAAACATGGTGCTGCTAGATAGGTTGAAAGATAAAAATGCGCCTTATGTCCTTATCACCAAACATACGGCAGGGAAGTCAAGATATTTGTAAAGGGGAAAACAAGTCCATATTCCCAAGCTACAATAAATCAAAACTTATGGGGTTTGTCTTTTGTCAATCGTATGATATTTAAAATCATAGATAAAACACATAACTGGAATGCGCATCTGAATAAAATTGCTATCAAATGCGAAACTGTCACTATGGACCTGCAGACGCGCTTGTGGCAAAACATGGATCACACATCCCAAACAAATGCACTGGCTGTATATGGCGGTCATAAGACCAATGATAACATATGGAGCAGTAGCTTGGTACTCTAAGAGCTTACAGAGCTCCGCGTGAATCAAATTATCCAGCTTACAAAGACAAACGTGTCTGGCAGTTGGTGACGCCTTCGGCACTACATCCACGGCAACACTTCAGTGTCTTCTAAATCTGTCACCTCCCCAGCTCATCGCTAGAAACTGGAAAGGCAAGTCAATCAAAATTTTCTCGGACAGTCAAATGGCTTTAAAAGCTTTTGAATCTAGCCGTTGTTCATCCAAGACAGTATGAAATTGCCAGGAACTACTCACCAAATTAGGTAGACGAAATAAAATTACACTGATCTGCATACTTGGACATTCAGGATGTAAAGGCAACGAAAGAGCTGATGCTCTTGCGAAGCAGGCAACTGCAACGGCTTTCATAGGACCAGAATCAGTACTGCGAGTAGCTTAAAACACAGCTAGAACCTCCAAAAGAACACAACAGCGATTTGTAGACAGATGGAGAGAGTTACCGGGCCTAAGTCATTCAAAGGTGGCAATTAATCTGCCGTCAGGAGTGAGAGCTAGGCGACTTCTTCAACTTGGCCGACAGCAAGTACAGGTTGTAGTTGACATGTACACTGGCTAAGAAGCTACATGAGCAAGATAGGGCTTTCCGAATAGAATCCCGCTTGTGCTTGGAGGGCGAAGAAATAACGGACCACGTTTTATGCCACTGTCCAGCAATGGAAAGAACCAGACAAAAAGTGTTTGCAAATTCCCAAATTACACTTGTAGAATTGAAAACTATCTACTCCAGAAAGCCAATCGTCTTCATGAAAATGATCGGGCCTAGTGGATGTGAGCCACAATGGACCAAAGGTCGCAGTGGAGGGCCCCATCTGGGACCACTCGCGTGTATGACTACGAATACGAATAAGAATGATATTTAAAACCGATTTTGAGCAAACTTCTCCTTAGGTATGAAATACTTCAGGAAATATTTGCTTCGTCGGTGCATAGCCAACCTTTTTTACAGGAAAACCAGTGTAGGTACAGATTATTCTTCATACATTTGATAACCTTTTCTTCTTAAGAAATCCATGTTATCCTGACTTCGTATTTTTCTAGAGTCATGTCGCTTTTTGGTGTGATTAATATACTATATCCTTTATTGAAACTAAAGAACTACACATTTGAGCAACAATCGACACCTAATTATTCCTTCAGCATTCGAAGATAAATGCTTCCTTCTTGGAGGGATACTACCAGTTACGCCATTATCCACACATGCCCATGGACACCTATTCTAACATTAATACAACAGAAATCACTGGCCGAGGTGAAGGCAGCAAGTTTAGATGCATTAATATATGAATTTGTTTTTGCATGCATTTATGTTTTTTTTTAATATTTAACGATAAAGATTTTATTTCTGTAATTGAGCCTTGTATTTTTGTTTATTTTTTATATATATTTTAAATATTAATAACTAAAGTTCAGTTTATTTTTTTTTAACTTCAGGATATTAATATAAGAGTTTGTTTATGCATTAGTTTTTTAATATATGTCTAAAGATATTTTATTTTTGTTATTTAAAAATATACTTTTGTTTAGGTTTTATATACTATATAACGTTTATTCATTTTTAAATCATAATTACTTCAGGTTCGGTTAATATTTTTTGAATATTCAGGAAACCAAAAATTACTTCTCACAACACTTTTTTGAGGGGGATTACTATTTTAACTAAAATTTCTAAACGTTTAATTTAAACCGATTGCTCTTCTAAAATTGAAGTTATTATTTTTGATTCTTCGGGGTTCCCAGGGGTGTCAATATGACATCTGCTTATAGCGCCATTTGCGGCCCTGAATATACCTATTTTTAAAAGCTTCTCTATTTTTTTTTTAAAGTGGCACATTATTTTTTATCGTGTTTACCAAGGAATATTTATCGTGATTACCAAAAAAATATTTTGTTTGTAATTATATTAAATTTAATAATAATAAAGCCTATTATTAAATATAAATCATGCAAATTCATAAACTACTTTAATATAAACCTAAACCACGTAGCTGTTGTTTCAGATATGCTTTCAGATAAGCTTTGCCTATGTAATATTTCAGAATTTGCGTCATGTGTGATTTGTAATTCGCCTTTTAAAAAAGATGCTGTTTCTCCTAATATTAAATAATGAATTTTTCTCTCAAAGTTTTGAAATTTTTCTTTAGCTTTATTATCTCAGAAAATATTACCACCTGTATAATATGAGCTTTCAATTTTATAATATTATTATCTGCAGATTTTACGTGTTGATATAAGATAGAAGTATACCATTGTATATTATGCAATAATATACCGGTTTATTACTAAACAAATTGAGTACAGTTTACCTTACACCTTGATCTATGTATGCACGTGATAGTTTCTCTACGAGTGTATTAAGTTTCCATAACTAAATTTTCCCCTTAATTAAACTTCCATAATTGGAGACTTGCACCAGCTCAGAATGCACGTGAACCGATATAATTATGTACAAGTGCTTTTATTGATGCATAGGTATAATGGTTTAAATCATGGTTAATGGTGGAAATGGTATAGCATGCCTGCAATTTATAATAAAACTAATCATTAAATTAAGACAAAGCATTTAATTGCTTGTTTTCGTATCGTCGCTGCGGGTATTACCTATTAGTGGGCACTAACGTGGTGTTTTCAGAATTTCATATCAATGGAATATAATAAGTAAGATTTGAGCCATTATGAATTTTAATTGCTGATAATTATCGATTATTTATAAAGTTGATGCCTTATGAGACCACAGTAAGGATATGGTCTCAATAAACTTAAATTGACTTAACTACTTTTTTCGTTCCCTCGTTCTATAATGATTTAAATATATTAATTAAAAAAGTTCCTCGTCAATTCCGACAGAACAGTCTGCAAACAACTACAGACAATTCCAATCTTTATCGTAAAAATTTATTTTTCCCGATCACCGACTAGCAATTTACTCCAAATGGCAGATTCCTTAATAAAATTGCTCAGTTAATTCATCCTTTGAATGCCCATCGGATCATCTTGAATAAATTTATTATTTCTCTTTAATTAGGAATCATGGTATTATGCATTTATTATTTAGTCAATAATAAGAATTGGTTTAATGGTAATGAATATATTAATAAATCTCCACCAAAAGACTCTAGGCGACTATTAACTATTATTAAGTTTCTTAAATGGGACAATAGAGGTTTCCTTTGTTCTGCTGATATGATATGTTTATAACTATATAATTTAAGATATGACATTTTCGCTTGTAAACTTTAGCAAACACTTCCAAAAATAAATGCAGAGAGAGCCAATAATAAATTTAAATCTATGAAGATAGATCCAAACTAAACGTTAGCGCTAATGTGTTTGCAAAATCTTCTTCTGCTACAACAAACCCTTCAGAGTCCAATTGGAAGTTGACCCAATACAACATGCTTTGATGAATGATCACTTGTCCAAAGTAGATCAAGTTAAACTTGCTTCTTGCGAAAAGTTGTAAACAGCAAGAAAAATCATTAGTTTGGGTCAAATGGTGCGAGAAAATTAAGAAAAAAATTGAATAAGGAAGAAATTCGAATTAAATATGTATAAAATGATATTGTTTATAATAATATGGGTATATAAATAGTTTTTTTATTGCTTTTGTTCTCTATGAATACACTAGGAGTATCGACAGCTATCTAGGGATATTCATTTTTCCTTTCTCTCAGCAGTTTGAAACCTTGAAACTGACATTTATTATAACCTAACTTTAACTTATACAGGCACGATATTTCTATTTCTTATTTTTCTAATTTTAGATAATGATTTTTTAGGGGCTTGGTGTTCCGTCTATATCGGCATATTTTTTCAAAAAACCAATAACTTTTGGATATTTCTAAATTACGATTGAATTCTTCAAGTTTTCAGGAGCTACAGAAGATATTTGTGAGTGGATTGTGCATTTGTGCATATTTTCTGCTTATTTATGTGTTCGAACGCCGAATTTGTATTTGTTTATAGGTTCAAAAAGCCAATTACTTATATTGTTTTATGTTATGAGCCTCATATGTTGCAGGCCTCCATTTCATTCTCTCGTTACATTCAAAGTTGTCCCGTTCGTGCCCAATCAAGATATAGGTAGGATTATTATTTGAGAGGCAGGTAAGTTAGAAAAATCATTCATGCATTGTGAAAATAGATATATATGCATTTCATTTATAATCATATAACATAAAATACTTCCAAATATTTCAAATTTTATTAAAGTAGTTGTTAATTTATTGATAAAATTTACAATAAGAAGTTGCTGAAATATATATTACATTGGCTGTAGTTTTTTTGGTGCTGATTGTGTTAGATATTGAATAAATGAAGTATTGCCTAGGTAATTTTTTGTGATTTTCCTTTACAGAACTTGCATTTCTACGTTATTGTCACGGAAGAGTTGATGATCGATCTACAGGATCAGGTGCTTCTGCTTTCACAAGACCTCTTTCAATATAACGTATGTAAATATTATTATATATTTTTGCTGTTGAAATATTCATTGCCCACTATCAAATACTTATCCTGGAAAAACTATAAATTTACTTAAATCATTGTATTGTTCCTTACATTCGTCAAATATACTATAATTAATGATAAGGTATTTTGTTTCATTTTTTTCATTCAAATAGAAACAAAAACTCAAAATCCACTCCATTAACAAAATTTTACTTGAGGTGCTCAATTGCCAAATAGTACAATGGAACTTTTGGATTAACATTATTACAAAAAATTATTATTCGCGATAAACAGAGGATTTATTTTTAACAAATATCAAAACATAAACTCAAATAGCAAATTTTGCTACTAAAATGACCTATTAAAAAACAAAGATGTTCTATTTTTTTTATTTTTTTTTATGGCAGTGGCACACACACCAAAGGGAGATCCTATGGCGCTCGACGAGCGGTGTGTGTGTGCGAAGATGTTGATTGACACGGTTCTTGAATATTTGTAGGTTGTAATTAGTGGGAAACTGATGTCCTGGAAGTGAGTTCCACAGTGATGCAGTGCGCCAGACAAAGGAGTTCTGGTAAAGCGATGTTCTATTTGTTTCTAGTTGTACGACGAATTGGTGCGCTCCTGCCGTCTGTCGGGACTGTCTAACAGGAGTTGCCAGGGGCGTGATTATTCGGGCCAAATCCTGGGAACAGCTGCCGTGAAAGTATTTGTAAAACGGAGACATCTCGGCCACATGTCTGCGATGTTCCAGACTATCCAGATTCCGGGTCAACTCCGGATCGCCGACAAGACGCATAGCCCTCTTCTGAATGGAATCCAGCAGCTTTAGGGTATGCTTTGGTGCGGCACCCCAGATATGTGAGCAATATTCTAAGTACGGTCTTATTTGCGCTTTGTACAGCAAGAGCAACTGCTGCCGTGTATAGAGTTTTTTGTTGCGAAATAGCGCACCAAGCTTCTGGGAGGCTGATTTTGCGATGTTAGCAACATGGTCATGCCATGACATATTGCTGTTGACTGAGACACCCGGCAGCCTGATTGACAAGGATGAAGGAATGGTCGATCCTGCCATAATGATGTCAGGGTCCGCTGTATTGGCCCTCTTAGTAAACGTTGCTGCTTGGGTCTTTGCTGCATTGAACTGGACCAAATTTCGGCAGCCCCAAGTTTGAACTTTCTCCAGGTCTTGATTAATTGCTGTAATTTGCTCCTGTCTGCGGTGATGAGTCTCAGTCGCTGGTAAGGGTTTTTCTGATCTAAAGTGGGAGACAAGGGTACTGTGATCTGCATAACTGTAAACAGGATTATTCGTTTCGATCAGCAGGTCATTAATATACATGAGGAACAGAGTTGGTGAAAGTATTGCGCCCTGAGGCACGCCCGCGTTGATGGTGAATGTGTCCGAGATGTGTCCATCGACTGCAACGTGTAGGGATCGGTTCTTAAGGAAACTGGCCAGCCAGCTGCAGAGAGAGGCGGGCAGTCCCAAGGACGGCAGTTTGTTGAGCAGTCCGCAATGCCAAACTCTGTCGAATGCCTTTGAAATATCCAACGCAATCGCTCGAGACTCTCCGTTGTTTTCAATTGCCCTACTCCATATATGAGTGACATAGGCGAATATATCTCCTGTCGATCTCTCTCTGCGAAAGCCGTATTGATTATCGCTGATTATTCTGTTACTCTCGAGGTACTTGAGTAGTTGCTGGTTGACTACACGTTCCATGACTTTGGAGATTATTGGAAGCAAGGCAATTGGGCGATAGTTTGAGGGCGTGGTTTTCTTGCCTTTTTTTGGAACAAGTTGCACTCGAGCGACTTTCCAAGAGGATGAGTAAATCCCTTTTCTGTAAGAAAGAGAAAAAAACCTGGAAAAAACGGGTGTTAGTTCGTTGGCGCAGTTCTTTAGCACGATGGCAGGTGTTCTGTCCGGTCCTGATGCCTTTTGCGTATCCAGTTCTTTAAGGATTTCGCGAATATCACGATGAGAAAACTTGACTTCTGCCATGGTGGTGTTGATGTTCGGTATAGTGGGGAGAGTCTTTCCTTGGGGCACGCCTAAGGTAGAGTGCGATGAAAACATTTTGGCGAGCATGTTTGTTTTTCCTTGGCTGTAGTCGCCGTGATGCCACGTTCGTCTGTCAAAGGAGGGGGAGACGTTTTTGTAAAGTTGTTACTTACTGCCTTTGCTACCGACCAGCAATTCCTGGAACCACTGGGGCATTGCAAAAGTTTATTCCTGATCCTTTGATTGTGTTTGTCCTTAGTTTCGTCGATCACACGCTTGCACTCGTTTCTCGCTTCGATAAAATAATTGCGATTTTCAGCGGTCTGATTTTGCTGCCAGTGCTTATAGGCTTGCTGTTTCCTTCCTACAGCTCTTTCGCATCTTTTGTCGAACCAGGGCTTTCCTTTTGATGGTAACTTGATGGAATTTGGGATGTATGCTTCCATTCCTGAGGAGATTACTTGCATGATCTCTTCGCAGCAGTCTGACGGGTCGTCAGTGGCAAAGCAGACGTCGAGCCAAGGAAAATCTAGGTAGAACTGCCTTAGATCGTCCCAGTTTGCAGAATTGTAATGCCAGATTTTGCGAGGCAATGGTGGATCCTTCTGTGTGAGTGGCAATTCACAAACCGTTGTAATAAGTTTGTGGTAGGAGGTACCTAATGGCGGACCAACTGTAACCTTGTACTGGTCAGGATTGGTGGTCAGAAAAAGATCCAGGAGGGTGGCGAATTCGCCCCTCTCTGAAATTCGAGTGGGTTCGTCTACAAGTTGAGTAAGCCCGCAGCTTATGGCAAATGCTTCAGCTTCTCTACCTTCATTGTCGGTCTTGTTGTGATGTTTGAGCCAATTGGTGTTGTGGGCATTAAAGTCTCCCAGAACGATTATTTCTGAACTGGGGTGAACGACCTGTATTGAGTCAAAAGTGGTAGCTAGTGTTGATAAAAAGCTTTGATAGGCTCTATCGCTCGGAGGGCGATAGAGACAACATATAAACTTAGTTAATCCCTTGGACATGACGTCAAGGTTGTTCGGTTCGAGTGTTTTCTCGCGGTGACATGAAAGGTCGCTTCGGACAAAAAGGCATATTCCGAACTTATATCTAAATCGGGTATGTAAGTCGTAACCAGGATAGAGGTAGTTCACTGTTGTTGTTGTAGGACATACTTGTGTTTCTGTAAGGGCTAATATGTGTGGTCTATTTGCTTGCAGATGTTGGTGTGCCGAATTTATGTTTGTATTTAGGCCTCTTATGTTGCAGAAATCTATTCTAAATTGGTTCGGTATCTTTGCTGTCTGTGAAATGCGAAAGGAAGGGCTCCCAGGGCCACCCAGCGCCCGGACATCTGAATGGCCGGGGAGTTTACTTCCGGAATACTTTGACCCTGGAAGCACCATCATGTCCATATATTCCTACTGTGGAACTCGGGACCACCAGCGCGGAAGCGGAACGTGATTCGGGAAAACCACTTAGCGCTTCCCAATTCTGGTGGGGTGGTCTTTCACCGGACGATGCGAGTAGGCTTATGCATCTACCACATAGGGCCGCTTCCACTCGAAGCATCGGCCTCAGACTCATTCCTTTGGCGGTCCCTAGTCTGACAGAGGTAAAAGTGGGGTTTGTTGAATCACTCCCCAGTGATCAGCTCCATTTATCTACCTTTTAATAATTTTCAGCAATCAACATATTATTATGTATAAGTTAATAGAAAAATTACATTATTATCATTTTGAATAGTCATTCTTGGAAATAAGCAAGTAAAATAATGGCAGCTATTTTTAGACAAAGAATTGACGTTTTGTTGTATATTTTTGTATTTTTTTAATAATAAATTCATTATTACAAAAATGAGCTATATTGATCTAAGTTGTACTCCTCCGGAACGAAGCTGTTGAAAAACAATGAGGGAAATTCCATCTATTATGAAATCCTTGGGATTCTGCAGACTCGAGAGTTTTAAGATATTCAGGACATAGAACATTCCACAGAACTGCACTGGTTTCACGATTGATTGAATGAACCGCTGAAAGTCCTATATTGAAGGTCCATGCTAGAGCTCGCATACTAGACCCTTGAGACAAATATCTGAAACAAAATTTTATTTGAAGGCTTTCACCTATTTTCATTAAATAATTAGCTTACTGTAGAGTTGAAACAAGCCGTTCTTCAGATGAGATACCATCGGATGTACTGCTTACGTATTCTTCCTTGTATTTTTGATAATAACTTCTGAAAAATGGGGACCGTCATTCTTGTATAATTAAAATACTGTTCAGAATCCCATATTTTCATTATTTTCTAATATTGGTAGCTTCCAGATAATTTTCTTGTTCTGTTGATAAGTCTCACCTCGAGACTCACTTTGAATCTTCGCGTGGCCGTGCTTTGACGCATTCTAAGGGCTGCATAATAACAGATAATAAGTCCTAATGCACCTAATAAATACTTATGGCCATCATAGTTGCCCATTCTAAATACAATTTGAGTACCTATTAACAATAACAATTATTAGGCTAAATTTATAGGTTAAGATTTGTTTACGTTTTTGACGGACGACGCACAGCAACGGCAAGTGTATGAAAGGTAAATTTATGTGGCTACGACCGGCAGTCGGTAAACGTCAATCCCGTCCGCAAACGGAATACTCACCGCCAAGTCTATGAATCCCTCTTAAATTTCAAACGATTACAATAATAATTTCAATCGGTAAATGCATTCATATTATATAGACAAGCCAGAAGACAGCTGGCTGACAGGACATCCTGGATGTTATGTGAAAAAGCGTAGCAGCAGCTGTCCGGAGATACCAACTGTACATATCAAATGCACTAAATTTATACTTTAAAAATTAAAATTTTCATAAAATTACGAGACTTTCTTATATTATTATTCTGCATAGGTATATTAGAAATGTAAAACTTAATATATATATATTAAATATTATAAATACAGTTTTTCAGTCAATAATGTAGAAATAGGCGGTGTTTTATCGAAATTTCCCGCACCGCTTTTTGGGGGATGCGGGAAGTTGATGTTTCGGATTTTGCTTAGTAGGCGTGAAACAACGGAAAAAAGCATATTAGTATAAAATGGTATATTGTGTAACTAGGAGCAAAAGCAAAACATTCCTGGATGACTGTGGTAGTTGCTGGGCGAGGCGCAGCCGAGGCCAGCAACACAGGAGTCCAGGAATGTGCTTTTCCTACGAGTTGTACATACTATTTTTTATCCGATCGAAATTAATTAGAATACGTACTTATAAAAATAGAGCCAACTCTAAATAAAAACGATGTTTTAAATTTAAACTCAACATAATATCAAGTTTTGAATCCAGCGAGTTTGAAGTTTATTACGTAGCTACAGAAACTACAGCTAAATGTTACTTTTGATAGACGTCAGATCTGACAAACAAGGCGTTTGGATATGACAGAAATGTTACATTCCCGGCCTAGGACGGGAATGTTATATTCCCGGACAGTTATTTTCTATTCTTGTACAGTTATTGCATGTTGCCATGCAACGAATACAATATACTGGATTCATGACTTTTGCGGTGAGAAAACACATCGGAAAGGTGTCGTTTTTCGTCAGATCGGATAAAAAAGAATTTTTTCATCTTATGTTACGTGTGCCTCTGTCATGAAATAATTTGAGTTAAAACGGAAAAATAATTACCTATTTTTCTTCTTTTTCGTTTTTCTTCTGCCGAGCGGGATGCAAATCCGAGTAGTGTCGGATTCGGAAATCGCCTGATAACTAAAACACACTCCTATTCTTTTAGTTTCCAAGTCCAGAACCTATAAAATCTCGAGTTCCTTATCAGGTACCTCTGCTTGTACATCCTTACTTATACTGGGCTTCATACCCCTGCGGTATTTTCCTGTATAAATATAAGGATGATCTTTTAAGGAGCTTGTTACACTAACCACACATCTAACTAGATAATTGTTAAATATATGCACTATGTGCATGGCGAGTTCGTATTGGTATTTCGAATACCTGAGTTAATCCAGAGGGATCCTTCATTGCGACCATTAATCTATTGTGGCTCACAACGGTAGTTTTCCAAAGTCCAGAAGCTTAATTTTTTTTAGGAAATCGATTAGCCTCGTGGAATGGATTATTTTCAAATTCATGTGTATTTCATAAAGATTTCCAAGCAGTATTTGTCCTAAAGTACTTCTCTTGTTCACACCCCTGATGACAAGTTCACTACTATTCTTGAGTGTGGTAGGCACGGTAGCTCTCTCCTTTTGTCCACAACAGGTTGTTATGTCACTTACACAAGGCACCTTTAGCTGTGTTGTTATGTTGTACACTATTCCCATTCCCATTACTGGTTTTAGTTCTATGGAGGCTATTGGGACTGCTTGCTTTGCAAGATCATCATGTTTTCTTAGCATGTATGTCCAGATATCTAGATCAATGTAAGTTTATTCCATCTACGCAGTTTGGTGAGCCGTTCTTGTCGGTGTTATGTTACCTTCGATTTACAACGGCTAGAGTCAACAGCTTCAAAAGACGCTTGACTGTTCGAGAATATTTTGACTAATCTGCCTTTCCAGCTTCTAACAATGAGTCACTGTGCAGATATTTCAATGACATGCACTTCAGCCTAATGGTTGTGTCTTTGCTAAGTCTAGCAGTTAAGCTCCACCTCCGATTTTCAATCTCTGCGGCGGCTCCTGCACCATCGTTGATCTGAGAGCCATCAAGAATGTCGATCCAGCACATTGTCCCAACCATTAGCGTTCTGCGGGTTTCGTATCACTCACGTCGACAGTTCGTGGTTGCATAAGCAATTTAATTTTTCGGAGAGCGTTGATCTACATTGCCAATTAAAGAGATGCAACGAAGTTATTCAAGATGATCCAATGAGCATTCCAATTAATGAATTATTTGAAGAACTACTAAAGAATCTGCAATGGAGCAAATTGTCATATAATGGTCGAAACATATAAATTTTAATGTTAAATATTAAAATCTTCTGTGGAGGTTTGCAGATTGTTCGGGCGGAATTGACGATAAACTTTTTTAAGTAAAACATATAAATATGTCTCCTCCGCAGAGACAAGCTGTGTGAGTCTGCAATCTTCAATTATGTGTGAAACAGCAAGCTCTTCTATTATCCTGCAAGCTTTGTCAACCATCGTTTTTTTACAATTCAGGCTTCCATGCGAAATAGTCGTCAGTGTTCAGTTCTTAAAGCCTCTGGCTCCACTTAATATTTCTAAAGTTTTTTAAGGCTGTCTTTTTTACGTACGACGTAGGCGTCCGGCCGGCCTCGTAGTATCTAGGCTTCTTGTACCATTTTCCAACCCTGGCGTTACTATTTTAGAGATAGCATTGGCTTTATTGTGTATCTAAGTATTGTGATTGTTGGATATACCTTCTGGCTGAACGGATAGGATGTGGGGATTGTGATCAAGGGTACTCTTCTTCAAGATATCCACCTGGAATGCTAGATGTTCTGGATATTGTCATAATTACAATATTCAGCACATGGAGAAGCCCGTTTCCAGTGAGTATATAAATAGTTATTTCTGATCTTTTTAGAACAACTCTCTCTCTCTCTCTCTCTCTCTCTCTCTCTCTCGTTGGATTGAGCGACTTTCCTACCGTTTGGGTTACTTCGTCGGCTGTTTCAGTCTGATGTCTTGCAGTTTAGGTCTCCGATGACAATACTGAGCTGGCAACCTCGTACTAGTTCGTCAATGTTTTCCTGCAGCAAGCCATGCCGGAGCGGTTTCTATGCCGATATAATTTGCATCGCTCCCCTTCCCTGCTTCGATTTCATGATCATCTACGCCAGTATTTTGATGATTGATGTTTTGCCCACTAACAGCGCTACGCCTTCGCCCTGCTATATCGATAATATCTGGATGAGTCATAGTTGAATAATATCTGGCATCACAATATATTATCAATATTATCTAGAAAATAATCCATTGCTGCAAAGTCTGGAGGTGGTGACCTACCCATTTTTCAGAGAAGTGCTGATTAAGTCAATCTGTTCTAGAATATCATATTTCTTTCGGAATCAAAATATTCTTGATCTAAATAGGGCAAAAGATATTCCGCTAGAATTTCTAAATATTAATTTGCGTTCAGCTTACCTTCCAGGAAAAATGGTCCCATTATTTTACTGATTATGTGCGCACACCATACGACACATAAATTCGGAAAAATTTGGGAAGAAATAATCTATTTAAAATGTTGATGAAATATTTGTAGAGCACCTATCCCCTACAATAACCTTTTATGAAATAATTGCCCTGCTGTAAGGTAAGCACTTTCGTAAGCTACTAGTGGACAAACTGTTAAGGACAAATTGGTGGAAACATTATCTAGGCAATATATGTAAACAACACATTCATAATAATACTTACGATACGTTAAAAATATAAATATTAATATATTATCATAATTGCCCAACTATTTATGTAAATTTGAGCACAACACAAAAGTACATGAACTAGATGTCTAAGAAAAAAAAATCCTTGATATAAACTATGATACGTAGTTATAAATAGCTTATTTACACACCTGTTCAAGATCATTAGTTTCTCTCAACGACAATTAATTAAGTATAGCCCATATAGTTTTCTCTCAGTGTATGTATTTGATGTAGTTGAAAATACCTTAGTTGCTAAAAAGCAGACTCGTGTATGGATAAACAAGCCAAGTTAGATAAGACGGAAATTCCTTTACAAAACTTTCGGTAGACAAGTTTTGCTAGTTTGGATTCAACACTTTTGTCTTAAGATTTATTTAAATCGCGACTTAACAAGGAAACTTACCCAAGTGTAAAGGACGGTAAAGGCCGTGTAGGTGTGACATGAATTTTTAATTAGGAATGAAAATTCCTTTGTTAAGCAGAAATTTAGAACGAGTTACAACTTTTCTCTTAGAGAGAAAATTCTGTACAATACTCGTCTTATTCAGTTCCAGTCGGAAAATGAACTGCAAATGGATATTATTTCTTTGTCGGTAATAAGACATATTTTTGACCAATCCATTAATACCTGTGGACTTTTCCCAACTTTAACAAACTATGCTAATTGAAAAGTGTGAACCAATAACTAAAATTTTCTTAATCATTATTTCGTTCAAATGCGATATAATGGTGATTAATAGCATAATATATGAGCGGTATATTTACTTACTATTCAGCAAATTATTTTCGGCTCCTTTAGAAGATGTTTTAATGAAATTCACTACTAAATGAAAAATTATTATGCAACCGAAAGATATCGCAGAAGACTAAACTAATATTTGCAGCAGGAAAGTGCATTATAAAATATAAATTAAAGTTCGTAAACTCGAAACAGTGAAGTACTATATATGTTTGAGATAAACAGTGAGCCTGGAAAAGAACTTCAAAATGTAGATATAGATCAAAGGCTAGCATTTATTCACAACTCAATAATTGACTATTGAATATTAGAATACAAGCTAGCTTGCTTGGAAAATATGCTATAAAATAATTTTGTTGATCGTACATTTACCTGTAAATAAAGTAAAAACAATCTGTGAGCAAAATAATTTGCCTAAACAAATAAATCTGACCTATTATGGTGTCATGTATTTCTTTAAATATTTGTTATCAATTATTAATTATTAATTTTTAATGATTACAATTTGAAGCGGCCAAAATACTGAACGTATGTGGGCATGAACGACAATGCCTAATATTCCGAACGACAGGAATAACAATACGACACTGAAAGACAGCGTCTGACACGAACGACTGTGTCTGTCTGAACGACAGATAATAAGGCCTAGGTATATGTACCACATTGTAATCAGTAATCAAGTGCTTAATAAAGAATCAGTTAAATATGTATACTCATAAATAATTAAATAAAATGCAAGTCTACTGAATTAAATAATCAGTAAAATATATATACATAATTAATTATATAAATCCAAGTGCAATGAATTAATGAATCAGTAAAATATGTATTCATAAATAATTAAATAAAATGCAAGTGCACTGAATTAAAGAATCAATCAAATATATATTCATAAATAATTAAATAAAAGACAGGTGCAATGGTAAATTCATTTTGCCCGTGAGTAGACTCACCCAATTCGTAAAACAGTCAGTACAACCACAAAAATCACAATAATTGCAAATCACTGTAGCTAACTAATTCTAATGAAACAAAATCACACGTACTCGGCAAGGCACTATGTAATAATCAGGGCGTACTATTCTTTCTAACCGCTGATGCCATCGGTACCCACCTATCTTAATGGTGTTAACGTAAACAACCACCAAAGGTTGGCTCGTTTTTGTTTTGGCCATCGTGTGACTAATATTTCCTTTTAGAATTAGGTAACTATTTAATTTCTATGCAAGAAGGTTTGGTTTTCTTAATAAAAATAAATTCTGACAGTCGGCGATCCTGAAAATATCTCGTCTCGAGGTATTCTTATGTCCTGGGGTAATCATCGAAAGAATCCGAAGATAACGGTACCCCATCTTCTCCGCTATCGCTATCCGTTTCATCCGCTACACCACTAGGGATAGACCATGGACGCATCTGATCTACGACAACTGTGTTTTCGTAATGTGATGATCTCAGAGTTCTAACGCGAACCAGACATGTCCTGAACAATATATCTATCGTTTGGTACTACTTTCTTTATTATCTTGGGCCCACTATAAAGCGGTGCTAGTTTCTTGCTTGTGCCTGCCGAAGGGGTTTGTTTCATTATTGCAACTAGTTCTCCTTCTTTATAAATACGTGGTTTCTTTATTTTTCTGCCAAATTGTTGCTTCTGTTTTGTTTGTGCCAGTTTAATTTTGTCTTTGTAGATTTGGCAGCTCGCAAAAACACAAATTTTGCGAAAATAAGGTAAGCATTATTCCACTTTGATTTTGGAAACGGTCCGAGGTGATCGACATGGAGTGTGTTTAGAGGTTCTGTTCCTTTGGGTATAGAATGTAGAAAACCTTCTTTCTTACCACTGTTTCTTTTGTGATACAAGCAAGGTATACAGCAGCCGATGTAGCTTTCTACATAGGCACGCATCCGCGGAAACCAATAGCTCTCGCATAATTTATGCAAGGTCTTCTCTACTCCAAAGTAGCCCAGATCATCATGCGATGTTTTCACAACACGTTGTCTCATACCCTTTGGTACTAGCCATATTATTCCTTTAGCCGTTATACGATATACTCGATTTTCTCTTAAACAGTAATTCTTGTAAATGTGTTTTTCATACTCTGATGTTGGAGGCTTAGATAACACTTCATGAATTTCACGAATTTTGTCATCTGTTAATTGGCCAGATAAAACCCAATCGGCTTCCTCAATGTGTAAAACGATTTCGTTACTAGTTTTATCAGCTGTCGTAATGGTCCGACTTAAGGCATCGACATGGTTCATTCTTTTTCCTGGTCGATATTGTACCTCAAAGGTAAACTCTTGTAGTTCGAGCCACCATCTAGCAATACGGGGTATTAGTTCCTTCTTTTTGCTTACAACTTTGATCGAATTACAATCTGTCACAACAACGAACGAATTTCCTAATAGATATGAACGAAACTTTGTTAAAGTTTCTACAATCGCCAGAGTTTCCAACTCGTAAGAATGATAATTCTTTTTCTGCTCCATTTGTTTGTCTACTAAAGTATGGTACGGGGTGTAATCTTCCATCAGTCTGCCTTTGGAGTAAAATGCCGGCCAAACCTAATTGACTGGCATCGGTATGGACCTCGGTTGGTAAATCATGATTAAACAAACTCAATACTAGTCTTGTGGATAAAATTGATTTTAATTTCTGAAATTCATTTTCTTGACTCTCTTCCCATTTCCAGGATATGTTTTTCTTGATTAAACTTGTCAGCGGGTAGGCTATAGACGCATAATTGCGTACAAAGTAACGAAAATAGCCCGTTAGACCCAGAAATTGTCTAACTTGATGAACGGAGTTTAGAGTTGGAAAGTGTTCAACCGCTCTTATCTTGTCAGTTCCCGGTCTCACTTTGCCTTCTTCGATATCATAGCCCAAGTAAGTTACCGACGATTTAAGAAATGAACATTTCTTTAGGTTTAAAGTCTAAATATCTGTAAACCTTTCGCAGAACTTCTAATGTTTCTGGTATCGTTGGTGCGTATAGCAGCACGTCATCTAAGTAAAGAGTGGAATTTTCACGAACCGGTTTCAGATTTTTGGTCATTAAACGTTGAAATACCCTTGGTGCATTGGATAATCCAAAAGGCATTCGATTATACTTGTATGGACCTTCCGGTGTCACAAATGCTGTAAGGTGTTTGGAGGACTCTTCTATGGGTACTTGATGGTTACCGGATCGTAAATCGAGGCTTATAAAATAATTTCCTCCTTGAAGTTTATCAATTTGGTCATCAATGCGAGGTAAAGGGTAGCTATCTTTTATGGTTAAAGAATTGAGTTTTCTATAATCTATGCAAAGGCGTTGTTCACCATTTTTCTTTTTCACTAGTAAGACGGGAGAGGAATGCTCAGAATCAGATTCTCGGACAATCCCATTAAGTAAGAGTTACTCAACAATGTCTTTGACTATATTTTGTTCCGTTCTGGACATTCGATAAGGCCTATGTGAAAATGGTTTGTTGTCATTTAGACTAAGTTGTAACTTGGCTGATTTAGCACAACCTAGTTCATCAGTGCTTAAAGCAAAATAGTCTCTATATTCATTTAATAACGTCATTAGTAGTTGCTTAGTTTTTTTATCTATCTTGCCTATTATTATTTGTTCTTCGGGTAATTTGTTTTTAGTCTCCTCTTGGATCCTCGAAATTCTCTCTATTGGTTGGGTTTCTTTTACGCACGGATATGCTCTAGCAAAAACCATATTCTTTTTAAAACTTATTTCTTGATTCGATAAATTAATACAAGGTACAGTTGAAAATCTTCCTTTGGTCAGTGTTATAACTGTATGCAGTGTACAGTAATCTTTAATTGCTTATGGCTTCCGTGATCCGATTTACTGGATGGAAGAAACAATGCCTAAGACATTTGCCGATGACATATACAAATGATATACAAATTTTATCTCAACAGACAGGCACCTCGGTTATAAGAAAGACAATCCAATTTTTTTTCTTTGTGCGGATTCTGATCCCACTGCTGATCTGTGAGAGCCTTAAAAATTTAAAGTCTCTTGGTAAAACAAAGTTAAACCAATTAATAGAAATTTGATTTATCACATATGAAAAAAATAACATTCAGATAAATAAAATAAAATGAAACGAACTTATTTACTACTTACAATAACTAAACGATTACTGAGATGGTCTTATCAAATAACTAGGCTGGCCGCCATTTTGTTGATCGTGCATTTACCTGTAAATAAAGTAATAACAATATGTGAGCAAAAGAATTTGCCTAAACAAATAAATCTGACTTATTATGGTGTCATGTATTTCTTTATATATTTCTTATCAATTATTAATTATTAATTTTTAATGATTACAATTTGAAGCGGCCAAAATACTGAACGACAGTATGTGGGCATGAACGACAATGCCTAATATTCCGAACGACAGGAATAATAATAATACGACACTGAACGACAGCGTCTGACACGAACGACTGTGTCTATCTGAACGACAGATAATAAGGCCTAGGTATATGTACCACATTGTAATCAGTAACCAAGTGCTTAATAAAGAATCAGTCAAATATGGATACTCATAAATAATTAAATAAAATGCAAGTGTACTGAATTAAATAATCAGTAAAATATATATACATAATTAATTATATAAATCTAAGTGCAATGAATTAATGAATCAGTAAAATATGTATTCATAAATAATTAAATAAAGTGCAAGTGCACTGAATTAAAGAATCAGCCAAATATATATTCATAAATAATTAAATAAAATGCAAGTCCACTGAATTAAAGAATCGGTCAAATATATGTTCATAAATAATTAAATAAAATGCAAGGGCACTGAATTAAAGAATCAGTCAAATATATATTCATAAATAATTAAATAAAAGGCAGGTGCAATGGTAGATTCATTTTGCCCGTGAGTATTTTCACCCAATTCGTAAAACCGTGAGTACAACCACAAAAATGGGTGCGTCAAGTTGGCCCCCCCACATTCGAATTTGTTGAAAATTTTGTAATCACTTACTGTGCTCAAAGTGTGCTTTACTGTGCCGATTATATTTTGAAATGTGCCGTTTCGATACCAAAGTTATAGGGAAAAATAAGATGGGGGGCTAACTTGACGCTCAGCCCCCCAATATTTCGGAAATCAGATCATACAAAAATGAATTCTGGTTTAAGCGGTAGTGTGCTGAACTGTGCTGGATTAGGTTTTTCTCAAAAATTCAATTTTCGTCCATTTTCTGCCAGTTGGCCCCACCTACATTCGAATTTTCAGAAAAATTTGTAACCACTTACTGTGCTCTAAGTGTGCTTTACTGTGCCAATTATATTTTGAACTGTGCCGTTTCGATACCAAAGTTATAGGGAAAAATAAGATGGGGGGCTAACTTGACGCCCAGCCCCCCAATATTTCGGAAATCAGATCATATGAAAATTAATTCTGGTTTAAGCGGTAGTGTGCTGCACTGTACTGAATCAGATTTTCCTCAAAAATTCAATATTCGACCATTTTCTGCCAGTTGACCCCCCCCCACATTCGAATTTTCAGAAAAATTTGTAACCACTTACTGTGCTCTAAGTGTGCTTCACTATGCCGATTATATTTTGAACTGTGCCGATTCGATACCAAAGTTATAGGGAAAAATAAGATGGGGGGTTAACTTGACGCCCAGCCCCCCCAATATTTCGGAAATCAGATCATACAAAAATTAATTCTGATTGAAGCGGCAGTGTGATGAACTGTGTTGGATTAGGTTTTTCTCAAAAATTTAATTTTCGACCATTTTCTTCCAGTTGAGCCTCCACATTCGAATTTTCTGAAAAATTTGTAACCACTTACTGTGCTCTAAGTGTGCTTCACTGTGCCGATTATATTTTGAACTGTGCCGATTCGATACCAAAGTTATAGAAAAAAATAACATGGGGGGCTAACTTGACGCCCAGCCCCCCCAATATTTCAGAAATCAGATCAAACAAAAATGAATTCTGATTTAGTCGGCAGTGTGCTGAACTGTGCTGGATTAGGTTTTTCTGAAAAAATTAATTTTCGACCATTTTCTTCCAGTTGAGCCCCCACATTCGAATTTTCTGAAAAATTTGTAACCACTTACTGTGCTCTAAGTGTGCTTCACTGTGCCAATTATATTTTGAACTGTGCCGATTCGATACCAAAGTTATAGAAAAAA